>PVKM010010555.1:0-34613 GCA_004027735.1 Carollia perspicillata | reverse complement strand
TTTTTTATCTTTCCTGTGAAGTGCCTTGAAGGGGCTATGCTTTTCATCAATCTCCAATACCTATAACAAAGAGCACAACATGAGGCCTGTCTGGAAGTCCACCCATTGGTAATGTGAGAACAGTCTGCACTACATTCATGTAATCGGCAGCCAAGGAGAGTGGACTGGACTGTGCATGCATGAACGATGAGGACTTCACTGTACTAATCCGTGGGGGTGGTAGATCCTGTTGAGTGAGCATGTGCACTGTGTGGCCGTCACATTCAAAATGACCGAGTACAGCAATGAGTCTACATCAAATTTTGCACTAAGCTTGATTATTCTTCCATGGAAACTATTCACATTCAGAAGGCCGCAGTTACGGGCAACTGGTGATTGGCAACTTCATTCATCAGGACCATGTGCCTGCCCATGCATCACATCTCATTCAGTGTTTTTTGGCAAAACATCACATCACCCAGGTGATGCAGCCCTTAGATTCGGCGCCCTGTGACTTCTGGCTTTTTGCAAAACTAAAACCACCTTTGAGAGGGAAGGGATTTCAAATGATTGAGGAGATTTAGGAAAATACGGCGGGGACAGCTGTTGGTGACAGGAAGAACTGTGTGAAGTCCAAAGGTGCCTACTTTGAAAGGAACCGAGGCATCATTGTTCTATGTACAGTGTTTCTTTTATCTTGTGTCTTCACTGATTGTCTCTTTCATATTACATGGGTAGATACTTTCTGCACAGCTGTAGTGCATTTAAATAAACCTCCAGTTTGAGGTTTTCTTTCTACTTTAGCAGGAAGAATCAGTCTTTTCCCCCATCATGTTCTATTCTCTTTGTTAGTCACCCAATCCTGTGAATTCTACTTTCTAAACGTCTTTCAAATTCATTCATCTTATCTCCACTGCCAGTCCCCTGTTGGAGCTTTTGACCCACTAAAAGGCATTACTGTAATGGAATCCTGGAAAACAATGTGATACCCCCTGTTCCTGCACCTCACTGGCACAAAACAGGCGCTCAAGTGTTGAAGGAACGACTGGTTCAAGTTTTACCACTGGTCTTCCTGGCCCTGCCCCCTCCAGACCAAGATGCAGTCTTTACATGTAACTGGAGGAATTCTTCACTTCCCAGTTTCTGCACTTCAGTAGAACTGCCTCAGATTCACCTTCAAGTTTATTAGTCCACTCTTAACAGCTATGTCTAATGTGCTGTTGCCCATCAAATGAGTTTAATTTCAATGACCATATTATTCACTTTTATTATGTATATCACATCTCTCATGCTTGTTTCCCCATTATCCTAAAGTATTTACTATACGCTTCCACAGTCTGTTTTGGATAGTCCGTATCTCTAGATATTCATCTGCTTACTGAGTCTGCTGTCTCCACCTCATGGTGCTGTGCTTTCGCCGGTGGTTTGAAATTTTTAAAATTTCATGCCTGTCTTCAATGAGATTGTTTTTACTTTGGGAGTTCTGAGAGCCCTAAGTTATAAAGAGAGCTTTTTAATATAATTTCATTTGCTTTTACCTAAAAACTAATGGTTCCAATGCTCTTGGATCAGTTTTTATGTTAACTTCTCAAGAGTATATTTGGGCCTACACCTGTGAGTGATTTCTGTCCTACCCAAGTTACACAGGCCCGCTTCCCTGTCCTTTTCATTGATCACCAGACAGATTTCCACGGAGCGGGCAGACTGTCAAGGCTCCAGGCTGTCAGATGGTTCAAGTCCACGTACCTCCCCCATTCCCACCAGTTGACCAGTACCACATCTCCTGGCTGGTGCACATGTATTAGAACCCCAAGCTCTTGGGGACTTTATTGTGATTTGAAATCTCCTTGGGCTGTGGTAGACTTAGCTTGTACTTATTCCTCTTTTAAATTTCTGGAACCTATACACTTTTGGCCTTTTTGTGGGGTGGGGCAAGTGGGTATGGAAATTTAATAATGGGCAGGAGCCCCCTCAACATGAGTTGCACCTACAATATTGAGGGAAGGTCTGAGTGGTGAACTTTCTATTTCTAACACACAAAATCAGCCAAAGGCTGCATATTGTTCACAGAGTAAATTTCAACTTACGATTTTTTCAACTCTTGATTTGATTTTCAAAACCCTTTAAGGCCCATCCCTACCTCTTTTCTCCTGTGATTGCCACCCCCACTGAATATCACTGCTTCGAAGTACTGTTCTGTCTTTTTTCTATGCCCTCACTGGGACTTCAAGATGCCATCCACTTGGCCTGAAAAACCCTTTTCTACCCCCTTTACTTGGTTAACTACTCATCCTTCAGGTTTTACTTTTCCCTGGATGCCTTCTCTGACCTTTCCAGATGGTTTCCATGGGACCTGTGCCACCCAGATCCTAGCACACCTACCTATTTTTTCTGTGGTACAATTGTTCATCTTGCTATTTAACCCACAGACTGTAAAGTCAAGGCCAGGGTCATAAAGCACCCAGCTCAATGCCTGTCATGCAACAGGTGCTCACACATAACACACTTCTGAAGTTTTTAAAAGTCTTTCTCTCAAAGGACAGATACCATGTCTTATTAATTCTTATTCCTTTATCCAGCGAACCATGTGCTGCACAAAAGAGTAAGTAGAAACCATTGACTGCTCGGGTTGTGATACTCCTAGTGGTTCCTAACACGATGAAACCGCAGCATCACAAGGAGTCTTCCAGTTGCCCTGGGATAACCCAATCAAGTCTCAAAGCTGTGCATTTGGGTAAGGAACACTTTTCCTTTGAGGATTTAAATCAACTTTAACAAACACAAAACCAGACATCGGTAATTTAATGACCTACAATAATGATGATTTATCCAGACAAAGCTTCCAACCCCCTGTCCCCCTGCAACTCTTACAAAACAGGGAGAGAAGGTGGAATTCATACAGAGGGCCTCTTCGCTTAACAGACTTCTGCTACCTTACAAGTCTGAGAACCCACACCCAGTAGGTGGACTGGGGACCCTGCTGTTTTCATGCTGCATGAGCTACAAGAGATTCCCTACTGCAGATGCTATAGATTGTGACTGACGGAAGGGTTCTGCTCTCCAAATGGGGGAAAAATGTAACAGCACCACATTAAAGCCACCATTTTTAAATGCCCTTTAGAATCATGAACTGAGATTTCCAGTGCTTTTGTATATTTACTTTGGCAGTCCAGGGAAATGAGGTAAAAGCAAACAGGTCACTAGCATCAGAACAAAGGAAAAGGAGTCCTTGGTGGGGCAAGACGTGGGAAGGAACGGGAGGCAGATGGTGCTGTGGAAAGGGCACTGGATTACGTAGTGAAGATGAATGGTCCAGCCCCAGGTCCTCCAGAAACTGGAGCTGCTCTAGGGCTTTATGAGACAGCACACACAGGAGCACTTGCAAAGGGCAAAGCCCCCTGCAGGCAACTGTTCCCCTACCTCAAATGATGAACTGAGATCCTTGAGTTTATGAACAAAACATGCTCACAAATGTCAGGTATCTATATTAGGGACAGAGAATGGACACTGTTTTAGTCTGTAATTCACGGGGTTTATTTACACTGCAAGTCTGTCTTGCAAATTACCTTTCCATTCAATATCTGTGCTTGGAAGTGTTCCACACTGACAGATAAAAACTGAACAAGAGGAACAATAGGGAATGTGAAGCCATGCCAGGAAGAGTGAGACCTGGTCCCAGAAGGCAGTAAAATAATGTGTACAGAGGTGTTTCAAAAGCCTGGGCTACATTTCCTAGTCTTCTGAATGTGTATTTCTAGAGAGTACAGGGCAGAACTGAGGGAAGATGTGAAAAAGGTTAAGACCGTTCTCCAATCTTTGGTCCAGCTGTCTCAGCCTCTTATCTGAGTGTGTCAAGGCCTGAGAAGATCCTAACTCAACTCCCCTTACAAAAGGGAAACCGCAAGGCAGTGAACGGATACCTGGTTCTCTACCTTACAATGTTACTACTTGTGGAGGTCTTTCTGGAGCCCAAATTACAAAGTTTGTAGTCACATATTATCTATTTAAAGGAGAGATGGGTGACCTATTTAGTAGCAAAAAATTAATTTCCAGAAGAAAATGGTGATCAGAAAGGTTCCCAGATTACATTTAACAGACTTCTACATCCCTTCCAGTCTGTTCTTACCTTTTACACTGATGCCGGCCCAGAACCTAGAAATTTGAGTATGACCCCAAAGGGCCATGTAAAGAGCTCCTCTCGTCGTTCTGGACTAGAGGTCAACTAACGAAAATCATTACCTGCACTTTTCCAAAGCTATAATGGTCCTTAAAACCAAAGATTATTCTGGTATGTTCCCTATACTGGAAAGACTCTTTAGTTACGTCAATTGTCCTATACACAAATGTTCACCCATGCTTTCCACACAGTGGTTAGGGCTTCAGAGCCCTGGGCTGGATCCCTCTCCTCGCTTATGAGCCATGTAAACACTCCCTAAGTCTCAGTCTCATCCTCAGAATGTGGCTCGTACTACTTCCCACGGTTGTTCTAGGGAGGATATGAAGTAACAGAGATGCTCTGAGCACAGAGCCTGGCATAGGGCAGATGCTTAATGTATTTTGTTCTTCTTTCAATGTGCTTTAAATCCTTTTGGGAAGAAGGAAAGATTTAAATGTTAAACAGGCCAATAGTCCTTTATTTCATCATAATTACAAAAAGGATAAAAAACATGTACAGGAAAAACGGCAGTCTGTTCACTGCTACATCCAAAGTGAAGAGGGAAACCAGAAGAAGAGCCCTTGCTCTGAAGGCCCGTTGTTGAGCTGGGATCAGAAGAGGCCCTTTTCCAAGGGCGGGAACTTAAAAACAGGACTTAAATAAACTTGAGTAAGCATGGTCACATCACATCTTGCCAAACCATATTAGCAATGTTTCCACTTATCAATAGCATAGTCGCCTCTCCTCCCTGTAACTGGGAGGAGGTAATTCAGGGCAAGCACAGTTAGCATACCCAGGAAGTGCCTTGAAAAATTAACTCAAAAGGCAAAAGAAATAAAGGGAATGAGTTCACCTACTTTTGGCCTTCAAACACATCATGATCAGTATGCATCAAATTACATTAAAAAACCTATTTTTGAAAAGTATCTCCAAACTCCCAGCCAAGATGATGGTACAGGTAAACATGGCTCGCCTGCTTGCACAACCACATCACTATTATAATTAAACTACAGAACCACCACGCAGAACCATCAGAAATCGAGTTGAATGGAAGTCCGACAACTATGGAATTAAAGAAGCCACATCCCTCCAGACTGGTAGAAGAGCAGAGACGTGAAACAGGCTGGTCCCATATCCACAGGGGTGGATAAAAATTACGGAGGGATAAGTGGGCCTCACAGCCTTACACCAGGCCTCCCCTGCCCAGGGTTCCAGGGCCAGGAAGGTAAGTCCCCATTAACTTCTGGCCACAAAACACCAGTAGGGATTGAGTCAGTGGAGAAACTTGTGAAGTCCCAAGCAGTTCCTCTTAAAGAACTGACACACACGGACGTACTCAGACTAGTCCCTCTGAGCTCTAGCACTGGGACAGCAGCTAGAAAGGCACTAATGCAATACAGGGAAGAACTGAGGTGTCAGAAATCAAGGCTCTGTCCCTGAAAGAAAGGCAGGCAGATACCATTGTTCCTTTTCTGAACTGCAACCCTCCTGCCACAGAGCCAGTGGGTGGCTGCCATATCAGAGACTCCATTGACCTGGATAACACTGTTTGCCCCGCCCTGGAGATCCCCTGAGACTCTATCCCACCCAACTGATGGGCCCACCCAAACTGTTAAACGTGACTTTTCCACATGAATGACTGGTCTTGACTCACGCCTCGGAACTTCCTAAACCCTCTCAAACAAGCAACTGCTGGCCTCATTGAGCCACCGGAACTTGTACCTCTTACTAAGTGGCCCCAGGCCCAGCACTAACAGTAACCAGCCTGTAGATTCACAGCTTGGTTTTGTGTAGGAATTTCCAAGCCCAGCACAAGTAGCAGCCATTTCAGATTGCTTTATAGTTTATGCAGGATGGCCCCATGCAGAACACAGGTGGGGGCTGACCTTGGTCTGCACCACACAGGAAACCCCGGAGCCTGTGCACCCAGTGGACAGCTGCAGACCATGTCAGAGTACCACCACACTGCCCGTGCACAGCTGACCCTCCACAGAGGGTGGAGGTTGGTGGTCAGTGGTCACAGCCAGTTGGTACAGCTGACTGGCCTGGGTAAATCTCTCCCATCGATCTCCCAACAGCAACCAAGTCTCAACTATAAGAGAATACTCAGCCCGCACAAAGGGAGCACTTTAAGTACCCCGCTTGGGTGATAGGGGAGGCTGTGCCACTGGAACCTATAGGACACCTACCACATTAGGCCACACTACCAAGACAGGGAGTCATACAGCTCTACCTAATACATAGAAACAAACACAGGGAAGCTACCAAAATGAGACAAAGAAACATGGCCCTAATGTAAGAACAGATAAAAACTCCAGAAAAAGAACTATGCCGAGTTCCAAACACTGGTTATAAGGATGCTCAAGGAACTTAGTGAGGACTACAACAGCATAAAAAAGATTTAGTCAGAAACAAAGAACTATTTACAGGGAAACAACAGTGGAGTGGACAAAGCCAAGAACCAAATCAATGACTTGGAACATAAGGAAGCAAGAAATATCCAATCAAAAGAACAAGGAAAACGGAAAATTTTTTTTAAAAAGAGGACAGTGTAAGGAGCCTCTGGGACAACTTCAAGCATTTCAACGTTCACATCATAGGGGTGCCAGAAGGAGAAGATAAAGAACAGGACATCATAAATCTATTTGCAAAAGGGAGAGAAAACTTACTTAATTTGGCGAAGGAAATAGACATTTAAGCCCAGGACTCACAGAATCCCAAACAAGAAGGACCCAAGAGGACTATGCCAAAGTACATCATAGTTAAAATGCTAAATGTTAAAGAGAGAATCTAAGAAACAGCAAGAGAAAAGAAGTTACCTACAGGGGAGTTCCCATACGCCTGTCAGCTGATTTCTCAAAAGAAACTTTTCGGGCTAGAAAAGACTGGTAGGAAATACTCAAAGTCATGACAAGCAGGGACCTACAGCCAAGATAGGTCTACCCAGCAAAATTATCATTTAGAATTGAAGGGCAGTTTAAGAGCTTCTTGGATAAGAAAAAACTGAAGGAGTTCATCTTCACCAAACCATTATTATATGAAATGTGATAGGGAGTTATCTAAGAAAAGGAAGATCAAAACCAGGAACAATAAAATGGCAAAAAATACAAATCTATCAACAACTGAATCTAAAAAAGCAAACAACAGAGAACAATCATGTATACGGAGAGTGTTTTGATGGTTACCAGATGGGAGGGGGTGTGGGGAAATGGGTGAAGAGATGAGGGGTTTAAGAAGTACGAACAGGTAGTTTCGGAATAGCCACCGGCATGTAGAGCACAGCATAGGAAATGGAGTAGCCAAAGAACTTACTCACAGGACCCATCCACATGAACAATGGTGTGGGGACTGCCTGAGGGAGTTGGGGGGTGGTTGGCGGAGGGGAGCAAATTGGGACACCACCAACAGCGTAATCACTAAAATATAACTTAAAGTATTTTTGCCCTCAAAAGTTTTTCTCCTTCATTAGATTCAACATAAAATATTTGAGTGGCATGGGAAGTGGCTCAAAGCTTAGTACAATAGGTCTTGAAGGAACAGAATGAAGTACAGAGAAGGGGAAGAAGACAGGGAGGATAAAGAGGCCACTTAGAGGGGGCACAGCAAAGCCAGCGGAGGCGCAGCTATAAATATCTTTCACCCTGAAATTCTGTGGTTAGGGTCAAAGTGTAAAATGAGTATAAAAATGACATTGAGAGTAAATGTGAACATGAAAGATAAAGCTACAAGATCATAACAGCTCACTTTATTTTTTACTTAAAATGTTTTCTGTAGGAGTGTACCAAAGGTTCAGAGGTTGAACAGTTGGTAAGTCTTGCCTTTGCAGGTAGATACCCATCTTCTCCCTTCCTCAAGACGTGTCATCTCGGACAAGTCACAAGTCACATCAACTCATCCTGAAAATAGGAATGACTTTCTCCCTAAAGGCAGAGAGAGCTGGATCATCTTTGGAGAAACCATCCAGATTTCTGAGGTGATGGAAAAGGTGTGTTGGGAGAAACAACTATGTATGGCTTCTTTACTGAGTACTTGCTTGGGCCGTGTGATACATTAGCCTCAGATGGTGACGAAGATCCATTTTGGAGTTGAGGCAGGTTAGAGGCCACATACGGAGTTTTAAGAGTCCAGAACTAAATATGTGGCCATCGTGATCTTACTGGTCGATCTCCAACGTGAGGCTAGACTTTTTAGTCGTACATATGGATTATTACCCAGAGGTAGTTAAAGGTACATAAAGCAGGCATCTGTGCCCCGGGTTAAGAGAACCCAGCCTCAACTGAAGGAGGGAAAGGGCAGTCATCGAACCTGACTCCCGTCTTGATGGCAGCTGCTTTCACCGAGCAGCCAGAGTCAAACTAGCTGTATAAGTGAATTACTGCTGTGAGCGTGGTCAATGCCAATCACACAGAAGAACAATTGCTTGATTAAAAAAACAAAACAAAACAGGATATTATAAATACAGCCTCACCTGAGGTATACATATGGGAGATTCAGAACAGTCGATTCAAAAGTCATTCACTGGAATTTCAGTTTTGTAATGGTGCCTTCCTCTGGCTTTGCCTGAGGCTCCCGCACATAGATAATGATAAAGGATGGAATCCATGCGGGCTGGGCCAGAGGAATCTGATAAGTATCAGGTTTCCACTGCTGTCCAAAGCAGAAGTCCAGGATGCCATTCCTGCTTTGGACACTGTTTAGCATCTTAATCTCCCACTGTGATCTCTGCCCCCGAGGGCAAGAATCTCTTCCTTCATTTTTGCTTCCAGTGCCCAACACCTGGGAGAAAAGGTGCTCAATAAAAGTATACTGAATTTAACTAAGCTATTTCTCTTCCAACTTGGACACAGAAACTGAAATTCACCTTCAGTGGATGCCAAGGACAGTTACCAGCATTTGGCCTTAGGGTTTATTCCAGTCTCCTGGGGTGATCGGGTGGCAGAGCCATGTACTGCTTTACTATGTTGAACAGGGTTAGTGGAGAAAAACTTGTTCAAGAGGCAGGAAGGCAGTAATGGAGTTTATTCATTCCAAGTATCTACTGAGCATCCATTTTGAGTCCCACACAATTCATGGTGCTAGGCAGAGAAAGATGAAGAAAGCACAGGTTCTTACCTTAAAGAATTTAATACATAGTTAAGAGAAATAGCAGGACTTTACATACTAGGGATTCCCAGCAAAACAAAAACTATCAAGAGAAATAAGAAAATTAAGGGAAAAAACTTATCAATATTCCACCTTCAATTTAGCATAAGATGATACAGCATTTGCAGGTATTTTTGAAATACACTTTCTTAATTCTACAAAGAATTCAGACCTAAGTGGTTATGTTACCCACACAAGATCACATTGCTAGTTCCCAGTACAGGAGCACTCACCCACAAGTGAACCACTGCAGGGCTTAGGTGAAGAAGTCTGGACAAAGGCCGCAGTTTTCAGCGCGAGAAATCCAGACCAGCAGCACCGGCAGCGAAGAACTTGTTAGAACTGCAAACTATCAAGACCCAGCCCAGACCTATCATCAGAAACTCTAGGGATGGCCTCAGCAATCAGTGTTTAACAAGCTCTTCAGGTGCTTAGGATGTGTAAGTTTGAGAACCAGTACCTAAAGCAAGGGAATGCTTTAGAAAGTAAATCTGAGGTTCAAGCAGAAAAGATACAACTTTTCCAGTATCGCTCAAATTCAAAGGAAGATTTGCAAAAAGAGAGAGTCCGGGACTGTTATGTTTTATGCCTGTGCCAAATTAAATGGGCAAAGCATGCTGTAGACCTCACCTGTATAATCTGTAATGCCCAAGAGTCTCTCACACCGTAGTAAACCTCGCTGTACCTTTGCAATGACTGCCGCGATACAGTATATAGAAAAAGAGCCAAAGGGGTACAGCTGGAGGAGAAAGGGGTGAAGATTGTGAATCTCGGGTATCTGGTCCTGGAGGAAAATAGAAAATACCCTTCCTCCCTCGAAACCTGGCACCGTCTTGTGCGACCTAGTAAGAGCAGAAAGTTACTCAAGACAGGTGGCCATCAACCCTAACAGCTCTGCTGTCACACTCTCCAACAACAGGCCTCCCACGGCTACCCACAGCCTTCTGAAGCGGCTTTCTGCACCAAGGCGCACGCAAGGGATGGTTTGGAAGAGGGGGAGGAGGTATGAGGGTCTCCATTAGTATTCCTTGCAGCTTCTGAGAGGCTGCCCTGGGGGTCACCTGCAGTGTGGACAACGAAAGAGCAACAGGTCGAAGCCTAGCCTCCCAGCGAGAGCCTGGGTGTGGCACTGCTCCCGGGACCACGGCGGTGGAAGGAACGCTAGGGCTAAGAACCACCTCTAGGAAGGTGGGACCGAGGCAGACAGGGTCATCAGAGCGCCCGAGGGACACGAACATCCAATGCTCAGAAAAATGAAAACGGCACCGCGACCTCTGTGAGAGAACACAACATATCCCCGGCACGCAAACCAACCAACTTTTAGTCAAACCAGACAGAAGGCAGGGGCGCGCGCAGCCCCGCGGAGGCTAACGGTGGTGCTAGGAATAAGTGCCAACACGCGCCGTGAGGCGTCGGGGCGAGAGGGCTGCAAGAGACAGCAGCCGCGGGCTCGAACGAGGCTTGGGTCAGTCCCAGAGGCAGTGAAAAGCCACAAGCTAGCCCGTCTCCAAGGCCTCCGAGACCACGGGTGAATAGTTCTGCGCGTGTCAGGCGAGGAGTTAGCGGGGGAGAGACGGGACTTGTCCCGGACGGGGAGAACGAGGGGACGATTCCTGAGCAATCTAAGAAGCGGGATGAGAACGCACCGAGAGAGGTGGGCCTAGATCACTCCTCCCTCGAATCCGAGGGGCCAGCTGGCGCGGGAGAACGGGGAGGTACAGACGAACTGCTTTTCTGCAGGCCTCTGGAGAGGCGGAGGGCGGTGGCTGGAGAGAAAGCCGCCGGGTGCGCCACCAGCGTCCCCAGAGCTTGCAGCTCCGGCCTCCAGGACACGTGTGGGCCACAACGCCTCGCGCCCCTCGCCACACTGCCGCCGCCCTTTCCCCAGAACCGTGCGATCTCCCCAAGCTTCGGGGGGCGGGTCTCCGACCTCACCCCTGCACCCCGCTCTGCGTGGCCCCACTCTGCCAGATCCAGCCCTATCCAGCCCGGCCTAGCCCACCAGTACTCACGGCTCCAACAGCTCCTGCAGCGGCTGCCCTGGCCCGGCTTCTCCCCCACCCACTCCTAGCCGGAGCAGCGCCACCGAATACGAGCCGCGCGGGGCCTGGCGGGTCTGAACACGTGGGGTCTTTGCACCCGGAACCGGAAGCTGCCTTCCGCCCCGCCTCCTCGCCACGCTGAAGCCTTTCTAGGCACTGGGAGGTTTGGTTCTCATATGTTTCCAGAGTGAGTTGAGTCCAGAGCGCCCGCAGACCTGGTGCAAAGAGGCTCAGACCAGACCACATCCGTCCGCACCTCCTCACTTCTCTTGGTTCCTTTTCATTTTTCTGTTCTTGATCTTTTGTTTGTTTTGTTTATGATGCTTGTATCTCTACTGGTTTTTCTTGATCTTTTTTCCCCCTTTGAATTGTCAGCGAAGCTCGGGGGAAGACAGCGGTTTGGGTTTGACACTGGCCCTCGCATATACCCTCAGCTGCAGGGCGGCTCTCTGAACCTCAGCGCCCGTTCTCTGATATGGGCGTAGCAGTACCGTTGCTCTGATGAGTAAATACCATTGCTTGTAAACTGGGAGCTTAGTAAGAGAAGCGTTACGATAGCATTGTTCTCTTTTCCTTTGGGCATTTTGCTCGTTTTTGTCTGGGTCAGTGGCATTAATGCCTGTACCTGCCATTTCCCCTCTTACGCACTCTGTCCCTAAGTCACCACGCTCCAGGTGGCATCTGTTCTAGCATCTGAAATACCTCACTGCTAATATATAACAAATTATTTTTACTTATATAAACACATACATGTGTGGACAGAAGTCACCTTTTAAAATATACCTATAAGTCAAGAATTTTCTTTCAGAACATTAGAGTGTGGATTAACTTCTAACGAACCCACACCTGGGTTTACATAGTGTATATCGTTAATACACACTGTTTATTTTAAATAATCTTACGGATTCCTGACAGCTAAACCATCACATGACAAGGATAATTCTCATTGCTGTACAAGTGTGAAAAAGTAGTTTTCCACTCCTAAAGTATACTTAGTACTTTTAAGTCCATTAAAAACCAGCACACGAATGAGTCAAATCACTGGTCAGGAGGCGGTGCTTGCTTCATGCACACGGGTGTGAAGGACGCAGGGTGTCCTGAAGAACCTTAAATAATCAGAATCCTTTTTCTTTTCCTTTTTTTGGGGGGGAGCGGGGGAGGAGAGGTGTAAACTGAATTTGAGTGTGAGATTCTAAGGTACTACTTTCTGCCTGTTTTTATAGGATATCCAGGAACATAAGAAATGGCAGAGCAATCACGGGGCTATAATGCTAGGCTTCCCTGGTGTCCAGGGACTACCAATCCCTCTTCCCGGTGATCCTTCTCATCTACCCGTTAACCCTTACAGGCAGTGGGCTCACTGTTGCCATTTTCTGGGCTCAGCCCAGGTTTCAAATTCCCCGTGGACTTCTCCCTTTACAGCTTGTCCTTCCTGGAGATCCGGTACTCCACCACAGCCACCCCTGAACTGCTAGACACCTTTATGGTGGCAAGAGCAGCGAGCCACACTCCCTGCTGCTTTCTGCAGGCCTTGTTCCACTTCTGGTACCACTGAGTTCTTCCTTCTCTCTATCATGTCTTTTGCCCATTACCTGGCCATCTGCAAGCCTCTTTGCTACCCCACCACATGGACCAGCAACTTCTGCCCGCAGCTGGCCTGGGTTCCTGGGTGTTGGGCTTCACCCTAGTTTTTTGGCAGGTGATGCAGCTCATCCAGTTGCCATTCTGTGGCAACAATGTCATCAATCACATCAATTATTTCTCCCGTGATGTTGGTCCCATCTTGAGAGCAGCTTGGGAAGACACAAGCATGTTGGAGCTTCTGAGTCTCTTGGCCACGGTCCTGGTAATCCCAGGGCCACTGCTCTGCACTGTGATTTCCTAGGACTCTATTCCTCTGCCACCCTACAGATTCTGAGCTGCTGGCCCCAAGAAGGTGTTCTCCACCAGTGCCTCTCACCTGAGAGTCGCCTCCCTGTCTATGGAGCAGTTTTGTTCATGTACCCGAGACCCACTGTACACTCCTCCTTTAAGAAGGTGGTATCAATGCTGAATATTATCCTCACACCCCTTCTGATTCCTTTTGTTTATACAATTAGAAACAAAGAGGGGAAAAAAGCCCTAAGGAAAGCAATGGTCTTTGCAAACACTTGTCATGCAGAGTAAACCATGCAACACATCAAATTACATTTAAGGCAGATATCAAATTAACTATGAGAGAGGACTGGGCAGAAGATAAATACGTGAAAGCAAACTGTGATGGTTAGGGTCCCCTATAAGAATTAGTTTCATATAAAAAAAAAGTTAGTTTCATATAAATTAACCAGAATTCCTCCTTGAAGAAGAGATGTGACCTAATTCTCTAACAAGGAAATCCCAGAACCCCCTCCCATTCATGAGCTAGAACTGAGAACTTCCTTAGTTATAAGTTGAAAGTAGGAGGCCACTGTAATCAAAACAGCCTAGTACTGGCATAAAAACAGACACATAGACCAATGGAACAGAACACAGAGCCCAGAAATAAACCCAAGTCTCTATGGTCAATTAATATTTGACAAAGAGGGAAGAAGGATAAAATGGAGTAAAAAATTGCCTCTTCAATAAGTGGTGTTGGGAGAGCTGGACAGCTACATGCTAAAAAATGAAACTCATCACCAACTTACACCATACACAAAAATAAATTCATGGTGGATAGAAGACTTAAATAAAAAGTCATGACACCATAAAAGTCCTAGAGGAAAACATCGGCAGGAAAAATCTCAGATATTCCACACAGCAACATCTTCACGGATATGTCCCCTAAAGCAAGGGACATAAAGGAAAGAATAAACAAATGGGATCTCATCAAATTAAAGAGCTTCTGCATGGCCAAAGAAAACATCAGCAAAATGAAAAGGGAAACAACTATAGGGGAAAACATTTGCCAATGATACCTCACACAAGGGTTTGATCTCCAAAATATATAAAAAACTCACACGACTCCAGTCCAGGAAGACAAAAAACCCAATTAAAAAATGGAAAAAAGATTTGAACAGACACTTCTCCAAGGAGAACATACAGAGAGCCCAGAGCCATATGAAAGGATGCTCAGCATCGCTAGCCAGAAGAGAGATGCGAATTAAAACCACAATAAGATACCACCTCACACCAGTCAGAATGGTCATCATAACCAAATCAACAAAAAGATGTTGGAGAAGATGCGGAGAAAAGGGAACCCTAGTGCACTGTTGGTGGGAATGCAGACTGGTGCAGCCACTGTGGAAAACAGTATGGAATTTCCTCAGAGAACTAAAAATAGAACTGCTTTTTGATCCAGCAATTCCACTGCTGGGATTATACCCTAAGAGCCCTGAAACACCAGTCCAAAAGCACCTATGCACCCCAATGTTCATAGCAGCACAGATTACAATAGCCAAGTGTTGTAAGCAATCTAAGTGCCCATCAGCAAATGAGTGAATCAAAAAACTATGGTACATTTACACAATGGAATTCTATGCAGCAGAGATAAAGAAGGAGCTCCTATCCTTTGCAACAGCATGGATGGAACTAGAGAGCATTATGCTAAGTGAAATAAGCCAGGTGGTAAAAGAAAAATACCATATGATCTCACCTTTAACTGGAACATAATCAACAAAAGAAAAAAGCAAACAAAATATAATCAGAGACATTGAAATTAAGAACAATCTAACAATAGCCAGAGGGGAGGGAGGAGACAGTGCGGGGCGGGGGGGAGTGTTTTCTGGAACTACTATAAAGGACACATGGACCACACCAAGGGGGAGGGTGGAAGCAAGCGAGAGAGGGATTTGGCTGGGATTGAGGAGAGTGGTGGGGAGAAAATGCAGACAACAGTAGTTGAACAACAATAAAGTAATTAAAAAATACATTAAGAGGAATCAACATCAGATTAGAAGAAGCACTGGATCAAATCAGAGATCTGAAAAACAAGGTAGTAGCAAGCAACCAATCCAAAAGAAAAAGAAAATAAAAATGTAAGGAGAGTCGAAGGGACCTCTGAGACAACATCAAACGTTATAAGGGTACCAGGAGGAGAAGAAAGAAATGGATTAAAAGTTTTTTTGAAAAAATAATGTCTGGAACAGTTCCTGTCCTAACTTAGAAGGGAGACATAAGACAAGGAAGCACAGAGAGCCCCAAACAAGGTGTGTATCCTAAGAGGCTCACATCAGCACCTGTTATAAATAAAATGGCAAAGGTGAAAAACAAAGAAGGAACTGAAAAGTAGTAAGAGACAAGAAATTAGATACATACCAGGAAGCTCCCATAAGACAGAAGCTGATTTATCAACAGAAACTACGCAGGCCAGAAGGTATTGGCACAACATTCGATGTAATGGAAAGCAAATACCTACAATTAAGATTATACTACTCAGCAAGGCTATCGTTTAGAACTGAAGCAGATATAGTTTCCTAGGTAAGAAAAAGCTAAAGAAATGCATCTCATTAAATCAGTATTATAAAAATGTTAGAAGGATCTAAAAAAGAAAGAAAGAAAGTAGGAACCAGTAAAGTCCGGCACAACTGCCAGTAACTTAAAAAAAAAAAGTAAAAAATCCTGCCTCGCTCTTTGTTTATAATAACCCCCTTTGTGTCATCTCCTTGTCAAAGGTGTAAGGTGTCCCAGACCTTTTCTTACACTCAAGTAGGGAAATGGACTAATCTTTAAGTCAAAATTCCAAGGCAAGCTGAATCAGGATCTAATATATCGAACCATCTAATAAATTTATATTGGCTAAAGATCTGTGGACACCAACCTAAAGTGAGAAAGTTACCAAATGCTAAGGATGACACGCTGGAAATCCTGGGATGTGCATTCCTATCAAAATCTTCCTTTGTGACTAAATGTCTTTCTGGGCCATTTTTTCCTGTTCGTATCTGCAAACCTATAGCCTGAGAACTTTGTTTTTGTTGCATTAAAATTTACTAGAAAATTAGTAAAACTACGTCCTCTCCTATTGAGAATACTCTTCCATGTGATTCTTATTTGCAATGGGCAAGATAATTTACTAGGAAACAAATTGCACAAGTTTTAAAGTACATAAGAAACAGCATGTAAGAGGCAACTCACAGTTTATTGATAAGTTGCATAATTCTTTTTTTTTTGTCATAAAGAGTCCATGGGTTGATTTATTAGCAAGAAAGGCATTCCACAAGTCTTATAAAAAGCATAATCTGTTCATTTACTAACAAATTAGGAAGGATGAAATTTCTCCTGTCTTCTTAGTTGTTGAGGAAATGCATATGTTCTTTTAAAAATTAAAAAAAAAAATTTTACCATTCTATTACAGTTGTCCCAGTTTTTTTGCCCATTGCTCTCCCTGACCCCACCCTGCTCCTTGCTCCCACATTTGATCCGTACCCTGTTGTCCATGGGTCATCAGTACATGTTCCTTGACTAGACCCTTCCCCTTCTTCCCCCCCTTCTCTCCCTCCTCCTTCCCCTCTGGTCACTGTCAGTCTGTTCCTTGTTTCCATGCCTGTGGTTTTCTTTTGCTTTTTTGTTTGTTTTGTTCATTAGGTTCCTGTTGCAGGTGAGATCATATGGTACTTCTCTTTCCCCTCCTGGCTTATTCACTTAGCATAATACTCTCCAGTTCCATCCATGCCGTCATACAAGGTAGGAGCTCCTTCTTTCTTTCTGCTGCATAGTATTCCTTTGTGTAAATGTTCCACACTTTTCTGATCCACTCATTTACTGATGGGCACTTAGGCTGTTTCCAGCATTTGGCTATTGTAAGGAACACTGCTGTGAACATAAGGGTGCATATAGGTTCTTTTGAACTGGTGTTTCAGGATTCTTAGAGTATAATCCCAGCAGTGGAATTGTTGGATCAAAAGGAAGTTCCATTTTCAGTTTTCTGAGGAAATTCCATACTGTTTTCCACAGTGGCTGCACCAGTCTGCATTCCCACCAACAGTACACTAGGATTCCCTTTTCTCCACATCCTTGACAGCACTTGTTTATTGATTTGTTTATGGTGGCCATTTTGACTGGGGTGAGGTGGTATCTCATTGTGGTTTTAATTTGCGTTTCTCTGATGGCTAGTGATGCTGAGCATCTTTTCATATGTTTCTGGGCCCTCTATGTGTCCTCCTTGGAGAAGTGTCTGTTCAGGTCCTTTGCCCATTTTTAAATTGAATTGTTTGTTTTCCTGGTGTTGAGCTGTATGAGCTTTTTATGTATTTTGGAGATCAAACCCTTGTCCAAGGTATCATTAGCAAATACGCTTTCCCATATCGTTGGTTCCTCTTTCATTTTGATGGTGTTTTCTTTAGCTGAGCAGAAGCTTTTTAGTTTGATGTAGTTCCATTTCTTTATTTTTTAAAAGATGTTATTTATTTTTGGAGAGGGGAAGGGAAGGAGAAACAGACATCAATGTGTGGTTGCCTCTTGTTTGCTCCTCTACTGGGGACCTGGCCCGCAGTCCAGTATCCTGGACTGGGAATCAAGCTGACAACTCTTTGGTTTGCAGGCCAGTACTCAGTCCACTGCGTCTCACCTGCCAGGGCTGATGTAGTCCCATTTGTTTGTTCTTTCCTTTATTTCCCTTGACCTAGGAGATATATCAGTGAAGATGTTGCTGCGTGGAATATCTGAAATTTTCCTGTCTGTGTTCTTCTCTACGACTTTTATGGTGTCACAACTTATATTTAAGTCTTTTATCCATCTTGAGTTTATTTTTGTGTATGGTATAAGTTGGTGGGGTAATATAATTTTTTTTGCATGTAGTTGTCCAGTCCTCTCAATACATTTATTGAAGAGGCTATTTTTACTCCATTTTATGCTCCTGCCCCCCTTTGTTGAATATTAATTGACCATTTAGACCTGGTTTATTTTGGAGTTCTCTACTCTGTTCCATTGATCTATGTGTCTGTTCTTATGCCAGTACCAGACTGTTTCGATTACAGTGGCCTTGTAATATAGTTTGATATCAGCTATTTTGAATCCTCCTACTTTATTTTTGTTTCTCAAGATTGCTGGGGCTGTGCAGTATCATCTTTAGTCCCATATAAATTTTTGAAATATTCTAAATATGTGAAGTATGTCATTGGCATTTTAATAGGCATTGTGTTGATTCTATAGATTACTTTGGGTAGTATGGACATTTTAATGATGTTAATTTTCCCTACCCATGAACATGGTATATGCTTCCATTTATTTGTATCTTCCTTAATTCTTTTTTCAGTGCTCTGTAGTTTTCCAAATACAGTTCTTTCACCTCAGTTAAGTTTATTCCTAGGTACTTTTTATTTTTCTTGTTGCTGATATGTTGCTTAATTCTATCCCCATGTGAGAGAACACCAATTCTCTGAGAACTTAGAATAGAAGATACTTCCATTCCCTTATACTCTTTTCTAGACCAGGGAGGAATTATTCTTTTTTTCGTAATATCATAAGCTACAGTTCTTTTCCATGAAACCCTAAGAGACAGAAGAAATGTGAGTTGGCGCTAATGGGTGATGAGCCATGAGCCTGGCCACTCGATGTAGGGATGTGTCTTCACTCTCCATGCCGAGGAACGTGGTAGTCTCATCTGGCCAATAAAGATTTCTACAGGCTAAACACATTTTGCAATCCATAATTAGACCTGTTTTTTCCATAGGGATTTGCTGAGAGTTTACTATGTCCCAGGTCCTACTAGGCAGTTAGGAGCTTATAATTTAGATAGGGAGATAAATGATATACAATAATTACGACATAACTCAGGGAGTGGAAGTGTAGAATTGTGCACAGATTGTTTTGGAAAGACCTCAAGGGTCCCCTCACCAGCCTGGGGAGGGGTTAAAGAGGGTTTCCTTAAAAAAAGGTGCCTACGCTGAGTCCTGGAAGAGTTCAACAGGAGAGAGGAGGAAGGGAGGGGAACTGCGTTCCAGACAAGGCCCCTATGTTTGTAAAGTTGAACGAGGGCAGGGAATCCGGCTGGAGCTGGGAGTTCAGACACTTCTGATCATCTCTCAGGTCTCCTGCGAGTTCGCTTTTGGGATGGATGCATGAGGCTTTTGGAGGGGAGAATCTTGAATCAGGGAGTTTGCTAACATGGGGTGTGTGTGTGTGTGTGTGTGTGTGATAAGTATGGTGTCAGCCTTCTTCTGTAACACACGTACACATTTGTCTAAGCTTTATGGAGGAGTGGGCTGCAGGTGGTGACTGAGTGAACTCTTTTGAGATCCTGGTCACCGACAGCACTGCTATGGTGTCCAGCTGACAAAGTGGGGGATGTACATGGAGATGCACATTCTTTCTACTTTTGTAAGTAACATGGCTTGGCTTGGGCACCACGAGGACCTGGAGGAGTGGCCATGGTGCAAGCAGAAGTGGCCGAGCCCGGTGCGAGCAGTGGGCCCGGCAGACGTGGCAGCAGTGCCCAGCAGAGGGGCTGCGGAGCAGAGCAGTGGCAAGAACCGGGCAGCCGCCATCTGGACGGCTGACTGCGCTGGGCTGCGAGGACATGTGAAGTTTTGTAAGATTTGGAGGGAAATCAGATGTCTCAAGTTAGCAGGTAAAAGCAATGTTCAGAGAAACACAGGGAAGGGACGTTAGAAAACTAAGATTATAGACTTAAAATACTGGCATAGATACTTAAATCTATAGTCTTATTAAAATTTAATAGTACATTTTATTTCTTTTAGAAAAGTCACAGCATGTAGAGTCATACAGTGTTCCTTTCCATTTCCCGTATCACTCAGTTATCTTCTTCTGTCAGTTACTGCCTTATTCTCCAGTCTCTTCGTCTCTTTCCATCTCTTCTAGGCTACTTCAGTTCATGCCATCATCTTTCAGGAGGGTCAGAATACAGACTTCTCAATGGATTCCCTGTCCTCTGACCTCCATACTCTTCCTATCGATATTTCTAGCTGTAGCATGGGTGGTCATCCTAAAACACAATCCCGACCACATTACTCCTCAGCACCTTGAGGGTAATGTATGAACTCTGTAGCATGCCATTTGAGGTCCTTGATTATCTGATCTTAACCTATCCGATCTCCCAGCCCAATCTTCTGCCATTTTTCCTTCTTCCTTCCCCACTCTATGCTCCATACTTACTGAATTCTCAGGTTCAGAGGTCAGCAAACCATGACCCTGTTTTTGTAAATATACTTTTACTAGAACACAACCACACTAATTTGTCTGTATTGTCTGTGGCTGCTTTTGTGTAAAGCCTCAGAGGTGAGTAGTTCAAACAGAGACCACATGGCCCTAGATGCCAAATATTTACTATTCCTTTGCCTAGATACCTTCTTTACTCTTTCCATTATTTGGCTATGTCTGATCTGACTTCTAGATCTCAGGTGAGGAGCCAACTCATGGGAAGCCTCCATGACTTCCCATTTCCAGTGCAGTTAAGGTGCTATTCCTATGTGCTTCCACAACACTATGTGCATATTCACATGGGAACACTTAGAAAATTGCATTTACTCTTTGCTTGGCTTCCTCTGTAAATTCTAAGGCCCCTGAGAGCAGCATGGCTGCTGTAGGGTGTCAACAAAGGGCTAGGCACAAAGCAAGTCCTCAAAAGATATTTTCTGAATGATTATGTAAGTGGATAGTTTGTTGACATTGTATCCCCTGTTACCTATACGTTTAAGTAGACAGATACATGCATATGTTTACAAAATCCTACTATCCATTATATTCAGATGCTGGAGACATGATGTAATAGGGACTATTTGCTGAATAATTTGTCTCCAAGTCTCCTGCTGCTGCTTCCAGTTTTTTTCTATGCAAAGCTTTCTTTTCCATCTCTGCTTCCTGTCTGTCTTTCTCAAATCAAGGAGATGTTTCTTACTGTGTTCTGGTTATTCTCCCAGTTCTCCAGACTGCCCTGAGTACAGAGAGCTTTCTTAACTCAGTTAGTGTTTAATGGTTTGAGATGGAGTTACATCATTTTTTTCTAACCTACATTGATACAATCAAGCATCTTTCATTTCTCTTAAACTTTCCATACTTTCAAATAAAGAAGAAAAGTAGGTAAGCATTAACATATTTCTTTATGAAATTGGGCTGAGAGTGGTATGTCTTAAGCCTTGTTTTTTGTTTGTTTGTTTGTTTGTTTGTTCATTTTGTTTATGGTGGCCAATTTTAATTTTCTAAGACTTTCATCATGTAGTAAATTTGAAGATGCCCAATAGTGTTCAGACTTAAAGCTAGGGGCACCCAAGAATATATACCTACAACCTCTGCAAAGGAAAGTGCATCAAGAGCCATTACTCGAGGGACTGTGCTAAACTAAACTGCAAATAAAGACAGCCAGTTTGAAATTCATCTCAAGGACTAATGCGCGGAATTAAGACAGCTTTCTTTCTTTCTTTCTTTCTTTCTTTCTTTACTTATTTATAAGTTTTTAATTGTTGATCAAGTACAGTTGTCTCCATTTTCTAGCCACCACTTCCCCCTGCCCCACCCATCCCCATCTCCCACCCTCAGTCCTAGCCCCCTTCGGCTTTGTCCACGGGTCCTTTATACATGTTCCTTGACAACCTTTCCCCTTCTTTCCTCCTTGTACTACTCCCTCTGGTTACTGTCAGTTTCTTCTTTATTTCCATGCCTCTGGTTGTATTTTGCTTGCTTGCTTGTTTTGTTGATTAGTTTCTACTTATAGGTGAGATCATATGGTATTTGTCTTTCACCGCCTTCCTTACTTCACTTAGCATAATGCTCTCCAGTTCCATCCAAATGGCTTTCTTTTAGGAAGACCCAAGTTCAAATTATTTTTGTGACTTTTGTACATGAGTCTGAGATTCATTTCTTTGACCTCATTTCAAAGCATCGAGGCTAGCTGCATCTATTTATTCTAGAGAAGGGAAAAACTTAGCCCCAAACAGTGCTCTCACCCTCTCCGAGGCAGAGCACCGCAGTCCTGGCGGCTCCCAGGGAAACACCTCCAGTCCCGAGGTGTGCGCTGGTCCAGCAGCCGGCTGAAAGAAGGGCCTGGCTAAAGGCTGTCTCGCTGAAACGGAAACACTTCCTTTTCCTTTGGTGCTAGAAAAATGAAACTCTTTCTAGAATTTCAGGCACGGGCCATTACACATTGCTGAATTTTACTCACGAAGCTTTCGAGAAGTGTGTGCTGAAAGTAATTAATAGCCAGTTCACACTAGGTTATGATTTCTTTTCTCAAAACAACGATTTGTTGGTGGGGACTTTCACAGTTTCCTCTGGAGCCTCATCCCCTGGGGAGGTGTGCCAGGGACCCCCAAGGAGAGGAAGAAGCTCTCACTCATTTTTAAGTCAAACTGAGGAATTGGCGGTTTTCTGAATTCTAATTGGTATTAATCACGTTTGCACTCCTGAGATAATTGTCAAAATCAGAGAAGCCACAATTATGTGGGCTTTAAATCTTGAATTTCTCAATATCTCCAATAAAGGAAGTCAGTGGTTGCAATAATTAAATGGATCCTCTAATAAACTGAATTGAATCAAGGGTAGGAAATCTGACTAATACAATGAAAAATGACCGGATACGCAGGAATGGGAGAGTGAACAGAACAGAACACAGCCATGTTGGATTTTCTCGTAAGCCCTCCCATGGCGATGAACAAAGAGGCAGAGGTGTGCAGTGCTGAGGGCCCCGCAAAGGGCTGATGGCTATAGCATGCACGATTAATTTTGGAAAAGATTTTCTGGAAAAAAATAGAGTTGGAATTACATTTTTAAAAGAATAAACTTTAGTGAGGTTTAATTTATACAGAATAAAATGCAATCATTTTAAGTACAAAGTTAAATTAGTTTTGACAGATGTAGACACCTGTGACACTACCATTTCAAGAGTTAGAATGTTCTCAGCACCCCAAAATCTTCCTTTTGGCCCATTTTCAGTTCACCTACCTCAATATCCCCTCTCCCACCCCAGCCACCATTGATCTATCTGATTTCTATCTTGGCAGATGTCTCCCGACTATGATGTGCTTTTATATAAAGATTTATGCACATCGTTGAGTATGAAAGAGTTTATTTCTTTTAATTGCTGAGTAGTGTTCCACTGCATGAATTTACCACACCTTATTCATTCATTTACTAGTTGGTGAGCTTTTGGGTTATTTCATTTTAATTGTTATAAGTAAATAAAGCTTTGATGAACACTTATGTAGGAATCTTTTTGTGAGCATGGTTTTCATTATTTTGGGTAAATGACTAATAGGAAATTTCCTGAGAATAAGTTAAGTGTTCTTGGGAACCGCCTTGCCTGGTTTCAGAAGCTGTAACCCCTCCATGGCTAAGACTAAGTGAGTGGCCTTTGGACCATAAGCCACTAAGGAGACAAAGCTTATCTCCTTGGCAGGAGCGCCCTTCTGCTCCTTTCACTTCATCCATAACTGGCCCCCATTGCTTGATTGGTTAGCCAATGATGGGTAAGATTCCCCAAGGGGGGAACGACCTAAGACAGGCATGATCATGGGGAGGGCCCAGGGAAGGACTTGGGGGGCTATAGCAAAAGGGTGATGGACCCTTGCCCCTGGGCTTTGACAGAGCCTGAGTCCTCACTCTGTCTTTGAGAAGTCTCCTAATCTCTTGGCCGCCTTACTGCCCCTGCCTGACTTAAGCCTGAAACAATGCCGGTGGTGGGTGTAGCCCTGTGCTGGAAAGGGCGGGTTCCCCAGGGCAATCAGGCCTAAGAAAGAATATGTAAAATTCTGTGAAATCTGCTTTGTTTAGAATGCTCTCAATTCAATGATAAGGGTCCAAGCAGGAAGCGAGTTTGTTCCTCATAGTTTTATGGCCCTTTAGCTAACTGACCCTGACTCAAAATAGGCCCTCAGAGTTCTTCGTGTGTTATCTATTGTTTGATTCCTACTGCCTGATAATGATTAATGAGCTTTACCTGTATTCCTGTGCAAAATGAACCCAGTAAAAGCCCACTGAGGAAAAAGCTCTTGGTCCTTCTCTGAGAGATGGGTCACTTTTCCTCCCCAAGCAGATCATGTTTTGGTAGATTTATTCTCATCTGTGGCGGCCAGGGGTGTCCTGCAGGTGGAGGCCCCCCCACAAAGTGTATGTTGAAGTTTTAAGAAGAGTCAAATTGTTCTCCAAACATTTTACAGTCCCATCGACCAATGTATGAGAGGTCTGGTCGATCCACATTTCACCAACATTTGTTATTGTCAATAAAAAAAGATGTAGGGATGAAATTTTCTCATTATTAGTGTAATCAGCATTGCTGTGGTGACTAGTAGTACTGAGCAAATTTTCAAGTTCTTATTGCCTGTTCACATATCATTTATGATGAATTAGTTTAAATCATTTATGCATTAAAAAATTAGATCAATTTCTTTATTGTCATAAAAGTATTTTTAAATTGTGTTTCTTAATTACACTTTACATTCAGCATCATTTTGTATTAGTTTCAAATGTACAGCACAGTGACGATCACGTACTTTACAGTGTCCCCTGATATTTCAAGCACCCACCTGGCAACATACACAATCATTACAATATTATTGACTGTATTTTCTATGCCTGCTTTAAATCCTTGTGAATACTGAATAACTGTACTTCTCAATCCCTTCACCATTTTCACTCAGCCCCCAACCCCCTTACCCTCTGGCAGCCATCAGTGTGGTCTCAGTATGTAGGAGACTGATTTTTGCCTGTTTTTTTAGTTTGTTCTTTAGATTCCACATATAAGGGAAATCACATGGTATTTGTCTTTGACCGATTTATTTCACTTAGCATAATGCCTTCTAGGCCCATCCATGCTTTCACAAATGGTGAAATTTCATTCTTTTTACGGCCGAGTAAATTTCAGTGTGTATCTGTACCAGCATGTTTTTATCCACTCCTCTGTTGATGAGTGCTTGGGTTGCTGCTCTGTCTTGGCTATTGTAAATAATGCTGCAGTAAACATAGGGTGCATATTTCTTTTGAATTAGTGTTTTGGGTTTTTTAGAATATATACTTGGAAGTGGAATCGCTGGGGCATAAGGCAGTTTCATTTTAAGTTTTTGAGCAACCTCCACACTGTTTCTCACAGTGGCTACACCAATCTGCATTTCTCCCTCAGTAGCTACACCAATCTGCATTTCTCCCACAGTGGCTACACCAATCTGCATTTCTTCCTCAGTGGCTACACCAATCTGCATTTCTCCCTCAGTGGCTACACCAATCTGCATTTCTCCCTGAGTGGCTACACCGATCTGCATTTCTCACAAGAGTTCGCTTTTTTCCACATTCTTGCCATCACTTGTTTGTAGATTTATTGATGAAAGTCATACTGACAGGTGTGAGGCAAAATATCATTGCGGGTTCAATTTGCATTTTTCTGATGATCAGTGATGGTGAGCATCTTTTCATATGTCTGTTGGCCATCTGTGTGTCCTCTTCAGTGAGATTTGTCTTTTCAGGTCCTCTGCCCACTTTTTATTGAATTGTTTGTCTTTTTTTGCTGTTGAGTTAGCTCAGTTCTTTATAAATTCTGGGTACGAATTCCTTGTCAGATATATCATTGGCAAATATCTTCTCCCGTTCAGTAAGTAAGTTGCCCTTTTGCTTTGTTGACGATTTCCTTTGCTGTGCAAAAACTTTCTAGTTTGATGTAGTTCCATTTGTTTATTTTTCTTTTGTTTTCCTTGCCTGAGGAGATATATCAGAAGAAAATGCTGCTAAGAGCAATGTAAAAGATTTTACTGCTTATATTTTCTTCTAGGATATTTATGGTTTCACGTCTTACATTTTTAGGTCTTTCATACACCTGGAGTGTTTTTTGGTATATGGAGTAAGAAGGTGGTCTGGTTTCATTTTTTTTTTTGCATGTATCTGTCCACATTTTCTCAACATCATCTCTGAAATAGATTGTCTTTACCCCATTCTATGTTCTTCCTTTTCTTGTGAAATAATAATTGACATATAGGTATGGGCTTATTTCTGAGATCTATATTCTATTCCATTGACCTATATGTCTGTATCTATGCCAGTACCACACGGTTTTGATTACTATGGCCTTGTGTTAATAGATGATGTCAGGTAGTGTCATACCTCCAACTTTGTTTTTTTTTTCCCAAGATTGCTGTGTCTATTTAGGGTCTTTTTGTGAATTCATATTTTTTAATTATTCTATTTTTGTAAAAAAGTCATTGGTATTTTGATTAGAATTGCATTGAATCTATAGATTGCTTTGGGTAGTATGGACATTTTGAGGACGTTAATTCTTCCAATTCATGAACACAGTATATACTTCCACTTATTTGTATCTTCTTCAATTTCTTCTCCAATGTATTATAGTTTTTTGAGTACAGATCTTTTACCTCTTTTGTTAGATTTATTTCTAGGTATTTCATTGCTTTGATGCAGTTGTATGTGGGATTGTTTTCCTAATTTCTCTTTCTGATAGTTCACTATTAGTGTGTAAAATGCAACTGTCTTCTGAATGTTTATTTGAGGGGGTCCCCGTCCCAAAGTGTCTCCTGGAGTCATGGATGGAATGAGAATAAGACTACCAAGACATGATTTGCTTGGGGAGAAAGGCAACTAATCTCTCAGAGGAGGAGAGTCCCGAGCACCTTTTTTCTTGGGCTCTTTTTTATTGAGTTTAGCTTGCAGAGGGATCCATATCAAAGAAAGGAGATATGATTTACAGATAACATTTCTGGGATCACCTGGGTCCTTTTGAGTCAGAGTCTGGTAGACAGAGTGACGCCAATTGGCCAGAAGGCCTGGGGAAACAAACTCATTTTGTGCTTGGACCCTGGACATTTAGTATGCATAACTTGAGGGCACTTTTTAAAAAGATTTTTAGAGAGAGGGGAAGGGAGGGAGAAAGAGAGGGACAGAAACATCACTGTGTGGTTGTCTATCACATGGTCCCCACTGGGGACCTGGTCTGCAACCCAGGCATGTATCCTGATTCAGAATCAAATCAGCGACCCTTTGATTCACAGCCTGTGCTCAATCCACTGAGCTACACCAGCCAGGGTGAGGGCATTCTTAACAAAGCAGGTTTGACAGGATTTAATGCATTCTTTCTCAGGCCTGATTGCCCCTGGAAACCACCTGTTCTAGCACAGGGCTGCACTGCCCTCCGGCATTGTTTCAGGGCTGAGTCAGGTGGGGGAAGGAAGGCAGCCTCGAGATTAGGAGACTTTTACAGAATGAGGACTCGGGCTATGACAAAGCCTAGGGATGAGGGTCTTTTGTCCCTCCAGTAATCCCCTAAGTCCTTCCCTGATGGCCCCTTCCTGACTGTGGCTATTTTAGGTTGTTCCTTCCTTGAGGAATCTTACCCATCATTGGCTAACCAGCCATCCTCCAGGGGCCATGCAGGGTGAAGTGAAGGGGGCAAAGGCTGCACCCCTGCTGGGAGGATAAATTTTGTCTCCTTAGTGGCTTATAATTCCAAGGTCTCTGTACTTAGCCCTAGTCATGGGACCTTCTCATCTGTTGAGGCTACAGTTCCCGAAAGCAGGCAGGATGGTTCCCAACATTTATTTTGTATTTTGTTACCTTACTGAATACATTTTCCAGTTTTGTAGTTTTTTGGTGGAATCTTTAAGATTTTCTCTATAGTATCATGTCTGAAAAATACTTGTTATATATTTTGTCTAGCTGTTCTTAAGTATTTACTGTGGGAGTATTATTCTAGTAGGATTACTTTGCTTCAGTTGTTTATTAAATTCTTTCAAAATATTGAAATGGAAATTTAGAAATGCAGTGGTCCCCAAAAAATGATTTATGCAGAAGTGAAGAGACTTGAGATAGTTCAAAAACAGTCACTGGTGTCACAATAATAAGAGGCTTAATTTTTCTGTTGAAAATAAGGAAAGAAACTTCTCTTTCTTTTTCTTGGAATATTTACTTTAGAAAGTTTCTCATTCTAAGTTCTTTCTTTGTCTTTTTGAAGTGTGTGTGAATATTTTAGGAGTTTCATCATTAATATTATTGATATTATTTTCTTGTCATCTCACAGGGTTTCCTCGATCAAATATTCTGCTTTCTTTGGCAGCCGCGTCTCCCTTTCCCCAGGCACCTTGACTCCTTTCCCTCTCCCATAAGAAGACACAGCTCTCTATCGCAGAAACAAGACTTTGACCACCTAGCTGTTGAATGTATTTTATTGCAAAATTTCTTACGTAATATGTAATTTCACCTCTATTTCTTTGTCTGTGTTTAGTTTCCTGAGATTTGGTTGTTTGTAATTTTATTGAATTTACATACTAATGATCATCCTTAAATTTTACTGTTTTTCAAATCAAATGAATTTTCTTAGTGCTCATTTTAAATCCTAGAGCTCTTCTTAGTGCACGTAATCTGTAGTAGTCAATGACTTTGACTGCCCTTGGTCTGGAAATCTCTCGTCTCCCGCCTTTTGTGACAGCACACACTCTTCTCTGTCCCTTCTCTTTGTCTTTCATTCTTGAAGAGAGGTTGTCAGGTTTTCTTAACTTATTCTTTTTTGTGTGTAAAGCTAGTCAGTCCCAATAATGACCAAAATATTTCTAACTGGATATTTTGTTTAAATGAGAATTTTTTAGGTCCATGTATGGGGTGAGATAATAACATCCTTCTGGATTTTTCTATATGGTTTGATTAGACCATCCTCTTGTTATATATTATTCAGCAAACTCCTCATCTATTTTGTAACATTTGGATACATATTTAAATTAGATTGCTAGATCATATATGTTGGTGTAACTCAGGCATGGGAGTTCCAATGGGAATCAATGCTTACTCATAATTGCAATATTTATTAATATAGTTAGACTTTGAGGTGGTTCCTGAATGAAATGAATTATAGGGAAGCATTCTTTAAACTGACAAACATCAAATATGTGAGCAAAATCTGTAAGGTAGGGTTGGCTTATCAGCAGGACAGTTTTTTGGAGAAGACAGTGATGTTTTGGTGCGGGGTGGAGCTATGCTTGCTCACTCTCCCGACCCAGCAGTCTCTGCACGCCCCGTCCATGTCTGCCCCAGTAATGAGAGGGCTGGAACTAAATGGACAACATTGTGTTGAGGGAACTGAATACCCTGGGCAATTGTTCCTGGAAATACTCCCTAGGCTGACCACCTGGGCATTATGACCCAAAAGAACAGGACTAGAGATTTTTCTAGCAATCACTAGAATATGTGATGTAAAGACAAATACAAGTACAAAAAGAAGAGGCTTACTTCTCTTCTCCCGTGTTGAAAATAAGGGAAGAGACTTTTCTCTTTTTCCTTGGAGTGTTTACTTTAGAAAACTTCTCATTGTAACTCTTTGTCTTTTTGAACCATGCATGAACACTTTTTAGAAGCTAAAGGAGCCTTTTGCCAGCTTTATGACCCAGGAATATCTCAAGAACCTGTAAACATCAGCGAGCACTCTACCTCCGTCTCTGTGGCAGCCCATCTTCCCTGGGTGCCTTGCTCCAAGTTGCAAAACCACCTCCTGTCATAAAGATACGAGAAGACTGTTTTTCCTCTGGATGAATCCAATCAGCTAACAGAGATGGTAGCTCCAACTACCAGGTAAATCTAGGATGAACTATGTGTGACAAATTAGCTGTTAAATCCTGTTACTTGAGGACTACTTATTGTCTATCTTGAAAACATGCATGTGATGACTTCTGTTTGGTTATAGAAAAGGGTGAGATTTACTTCTGTCTTTGCAAGCTTTTAGTGGATTGCCTGATATAAGTATCCCATTCTGGTTTAATCCTTATTTAATATTAAAAATATTTTTTGTCTTTACGGCCTTTGTGGAGAGGTTTTCTGGTTTGGGAGATTTTCTTTTGATTGTCTTTCCCCAACAGTAAGTAACAGAGGAGAAACAAAATTTAACATGTTCAGAGCCCGGAGTGCTCAAAGTGAGAAGTGAGTCTGTGAAAAGTTTTTGTCCTTGTTGATCATGTGAAACTGTAAGCAGGCACTTTCAGTGATGCCTGTTCAAAGCAGAAGTTCTGCTGCCAGGAGTACACTCGGTAATGTAGTGTGTACGGTTACAGTGCACTGGAGAGGTTTACCATAAACTTGACAAAACCATATACATTCGCTTATTTCAAATAAGGTGTTATGAAGCTAAAGCGACTTCTCTAAAACAAGTACATTAAAAATACATTTCAGTTAACTGTGTTAGAGGAAATTTAAATTAGCTTTTCACTTTCTGTACAGAAAATTATATTATGAAATCATTGCATAAACAAAAATGTGCAGCCATAACACAGGCGCATCAGCTAATAACATAGTGTGTTCTTTTCTGGATTGTGTGATATATTTAGTATTTTGTTGATTTTTCTATTACTTAATATTTTTCATTTTTTCAGTGCATTGACATTAGGTTGCAAATGGACAACATAGTGATTAGACATTTACATAAATTATGAGTCGATCATTTTCATTAAGTCCAGTAACCATCTGACACCATATATAGTTATTACAATATTACTGGGTATATTCCCTGTGCTGTACTTTACATTGCCATGACTGTTTTACGAGTATATCTGGTAATTGGTACACCTTAATCCTTTCCTTTTTTCATCTATGTCCCCAACCACTTTCTCATCGGGCAACCCTGTTTGTTGTCTGTATGAGTTTGTTTCTGTTTTCTTTGTTGATTTATTTTGTTTTTTTAAATTTCACATACAGTTAAATCTTATGCTACTTATCTTTCTCTGCCTTAATTATTTCACTTAGCATAAAAGCCTCTAGGTCCATCTATGCAGTTGCAAATGGCAAGATTTCATTCTTTTTTATGTCTGAGTATTATTCTGTTGTGTGTATGTACTGCTTGTTCCTTTCCAGTCACCCGTTGACAGATATTTAGGTTGCTTCCATATATTGGCTATGTAAATGATGCTGCAATGAATATAGGGATGCATATACCTTTGTTTTTTATCAGTGTTTTGGATTTCGTTGAATAAATACCCACAAGTTGTACTGCTGGATCATAAAATAGTTCTATTTTTAATTTTTTGAGGAACTGTCATACTGTTTTACATAGTGTCTGCACCAGTAGCATTCCCACCAAGATTGTATGAGGGTTCCCTTTTCTCAACATCCTCACCAACACTAGTTGTTAATTTGTTAATGGTAGTCATTCTGACAGGTGGGAGGTGATATCTCAATATGGTTTTAATTTTCACTTCAATGATGTTTAGGGATGTTGAGCATCTTTTCATATGTCTACTGGCCATCTGTATGCCCTCTTTGGACATAGAGAAATGCCTATTCAGATCCTTTGCTCATTTTTAAAAAGATTTCATTCATTCATTCATTCATTCATTCATTTATTTTTGAGAGAGGGGAACGGAGGGAGAAAGAGAGGGAGAGAAACATCATTGTGTGATTGCCTCTCACACACCCACCACCAGGGACCTGGCCTGCCACCTAGGCGTGTGCCCTGACTGGGAATCAAACTGGAGACCCTTTGGTTCTCAGGCTGGTGCTCTATCCATTGAGCCTTGCTAGCCAGGGCTGATTTTAAATCCAAGTAAAAATTGAGTTGTGTGAGTTCTTCATACATTTTGGATATTAACCCTTTATTGGATATATCTGTGGTGAATATCCTCTCATTTGGTAAATGCTCTTTTGATTTTGCTGATGGTTTCCTTTGCTGTGCACTAATTTGACGTAGTGCCATTTGCTTATTTTTTCTGTTGTTTCCCTTGTCTTAGAAACCATATCCCCCCGCTAAAAAATGATAAGAACAATATCAAAGACTTTACTGCCTATGTTTTATTCTAGGAGTTTCATAGTTGTGAGTCTTACATTTAAGTCTTTAATCCATTTTGAGTTTATGTTTATATTGTATAAAAAAGTGGTCTGGTTCATTTTTTTTGCATGTATCTGTCCAGTACTTCTAATACCATTTAGTGAAGAGATGTTTATTAGCTCATTATATATTTTTGCCTCCTTTGTCATAGGTTACTTTACTATATAGGTGTGAGTTTATTTCTGGGCTCTCTATTCTGTTCCATTGATCTGTATGTCTGTTTTCATGTTAATGCCATATGTTTTGATTATGTACTTGTAGTATAGTTTGATCTCAGGTAGTGTGATATCTGCGTCTCTGTTCTCGAGATTGCTGTGGCTATTCAGGGTCTCATGTGATTCCATACAAATTTTAGAATTGCATATTCCAGTTGTGTGAAAAATGCCATTGGTAATTTAAAGGATTGCATTGAATATATAGATTGCTTTGGGTATTATAGACATAATAACTATGTTAAATTTTCCTATTCATGAGCAGGGTATATGTTTCCATTTATTTTATATCTTTTTTCAATTTTTTCTTGAATGTCTTATGATTTTTTGAATACAGGCATTTTACAGCTTTGATTAAATTTATTCCTAAGTATTTTGTTTTCACTTGATGCAATTATTAATGAGGTTTTCTTGCTTTCTCTTTGTGATAGTTTGTTATTGGTGTATGAAAATGCAACCAATTTCTGAATATTAATTTTGTATCCTGCTATTTCACTTAATTTATTGATTAGTTCTATTTTTTGGTGGAATCCTTAGGCTTCTCTCTATATAGAATATGTCATCTCCAAATAATAACAGTTTTACTTCTCCTTTTCCAATTTGTATGCTTCTTATTTCTTCTTCTTGTCTGATTATTGTGGCTAAAGCTTCCAATACTATGTTGAGTAAAAATGGTGAAAGTGGACATGCTTTTCTGGTTCCTGATCTTCAGAAAAAAGCTTTTAACTTTTTACTGTTGAGTGTGATGCTAGCTGTGGGTTTGTAATATTTGGCCTTTGTTATGTAGAGGTACGTTTGCTCTGCTCCACCTATGCTGAGAGTTTTTATCATAAATGGGTGCTGAATTTTGTCAAATGCTTATTTGTTTTTATTGATACAGTCATATGACTTTTTATCTTTCATTTTGTCTATGTGGTATATGTTAATCAATTTGCAAATATTGTGTTAACCCTGAATTTCAGTAATACATCTTGCTTGATCATGATACACACACACACACACACACATACATACACACATATATAAGTAAATTTTATTGATTATGCTATTACAGTTGTCCCAATTTTTTCTCTTTACTCCTCTCCACTGGGTACTCCCTCCAGCAATCCTAGTTCATGTCCATGGGTTGTGCATGTAAATTCTTTGGCTTCTCCCTTTCCTGCACTATTTTTAATATTCCCCAGTCTATTTTGTTCTTGCCAATTATGCTTCTTGACACCTAAACCCTTTCACCCTTTCTCCTCCTCCCTCCCAGCTGATAACCCTGCAAATGATCCCCATACCTGTGATTCTGTTCCTGTTCTGGTTGTTTGCTTGGTTTGTTTTTGGCTTTGTTTTTATTTTTTAGATTCAGTTGTTGGTAGTTGTGAGTTTGTTGTATTTTTAATGTTCATAGTTGTGATCTTCTTTTTCTTAAATAAGGTCCTTTAACATTTCATGTAATAATGGCTTGGTGGTGATGAATTCCTTTAGCTTTACCTTGTCTGGGAAGTACTTTATCTTCCTTTCCATTCTAAATGATATCTTTGCTGGATAGAGTAATCTTGGTTGTAGGTCTTTGCTTTTTATCACTTTGAATACTTCTTGCCAGCCCCCTTCTTGCCTGCAAAGTTTCTTTTGAGAAATTAGCTAATGGTCTCATGGGAACTCCTTCATAGGTCACTCTCTTGTAAGAGTCTGTCTTGATCCTTAACCCTTGGTATTTTAATTATCATGTGTCTTGGTGTGGTTCTTTTTGGGTCCAACTTGATTTGGACTCTCTGTGCTTCCTGAACTTGCATGTCTATTTCCTTTGCCAAACTAGGGAAATTTTCTTTCATTATTTTTTTCCAATAAATTTCGAATTTCTTGCTCCTTCTCTTCTCCTTCTGGCACCCCTATGATGTGGATGTAGGACCTCTTGAAGTTGTCTCAGAGGCTGCTTCTACTACCCTCATTTTTTTGGACTCTTCTTGTTCTGCATGGCTGTTTTTTGATTTCTGTTTTCCAAATCATTGATTTGATTCTTGGCTTAATCCATTCTACTGTTGTTTCCTTGTAAATTGTTCTTTATTTCAATTAGTGAATCCTTTGTTTCTGACTGGATCATTTTTATGCTGCTGAGGTCCTCACTAAGTTCCTTGAGCATCCTTATAACCAGAGTTTTGAACTCTGCATCTGATAGATTGCTTATCCTGCTTTTGTTCAGCTCTTTTTCTGGAGTTTTTATCTATTCTTTCATTAGGGCCATGAATGTCTCTTCATTTTGGCAGCCTCCCTGTGTTTGTTTCTGTGTATCAGGTAGAGCTACTGTAATTCTATGTCTTGATAGTGTAGGTTAATGTAGTAGATGTCCTGTAGTGTCCAGTGGCACAGCCACCCTTATCACCCAAGCAAGGTAT
>PVKM010010554.1:0-34725 GCA_004027735.1 Carollia perspicillata | reverse complement strand
GGAAGGTGGGGGGCACTGGGGGGGGTGGACTGGGACGGGGGTAAATGACAGAAAACTGTAATTGAATAACAATAAAATAAATAAATAAATAAATAAATAAATAAATAAATAAATAAATAAAAGTTAACTCACAACCCCTATTTGAAAATTGTAAAATAACATGGAGGTAACCCAGTACTTACATGAAGGCAATATAGGTAAACTCTTATGTAGTTATATAGTGTATTGTAATCATATACAATATGATTCACAGTTTTTATAGATTCAACTTTTTTCACAACCACATTCAATTGAATTCAATTCAATTTGCTTATGAAAGCTGCTGAACTCATATGCCAAGGTGTATATAAACTCTGCATATCAAGGACCATGTGTTGTACTGGGTCTAACAGATATGTCTAAAACTGACTTATCTAATAGAGTCATGAACACAGCAGAAAAAGAAAGGTGACCGAGTCTGATTGGGACAGTTCAGAAACAAATCAATGGAGGATATAGCAACCTTTCTCATTTTTCTCACTACGCAAATCTAAGTACAAAGCCTTTGGAACGTAGGCATGGAAAAGGCCAAAAAGGAAGCAGAACAGGAAGTCTGGTGTTGGAACTACTGTAAGAAAAGTTTTACAAGGGTGAAAAGAGAAGGTGTGTTTAGTACAAACTCATAATACAAACTCATAATACAAACCCGTTTGACCACCCAAATATCCTTTAAGAGGTGAAAGAATAAACAAATTCTGATCTATTGATGCAGTGGATAATGAAAAGGACCAAACAGCTGATAGATACCCTTAACAGCATCAATGAACCCTGAAGAAATCATGCTGGAAGAAGCAAATCTAAAAGTTTGTATATAATATTATGATTCTATTTATATAACATTGTTTAAAAAACAACAGCAAAAGGCAAAAAGACAAAACTATATAAACGGACTGAGAATAAATCAGTGGCTGGTTGTCAGTGAGTAGGGTGGAGGGAAAATTTGACTATGAAAACAAAGTAGTTTGTATGATGTAACTATAATTACATGAATCTCTCCCTGTGTTACAACTCAAAGAGCTGTACATACACACAAAAAAAATCAATTTTAAAGTGCATGCTTTTTAAATAAATATAAGTCCCCCAAAAATATACAAGGACAAAACTGAAGATAATAAGTATAATGACAGATCATTTGATTTAAATGTAAGTATAATTTAGGGCATGTTATGATGGTCCTGGAATGGCCACGGCTGGGAGTAGCAAGGGGAACTCCCATGCACTCAGGCATTATCTCATTCATAATCACATGAATCTCCACCTCACAGAGCAAGAAATCTGGATTTGGAGGAGCTAATTATCCTGCCAAAACATCTAGTTATTAAGTGACAGAACCAGAATTCCAGTCCATGTCTGTATCTCTCTAAAGCTTTGATCTTTGAAGTAAAACACCTAACACTGGAGAGGTAATGTTCCCAATACATTGCCAGTAGAACACAGACAGTATAGATGTGACTTGAGGTGCATAGTTTGCTGTTCTTGGCTTGTTTGGTTTTCATGGTCACCTTTAAATATAAATCAAATCTTATAATGAAAGCTATTGCTATCTTTTTAAAAATATGAATTTAGAAGAATGATTCAAAAACCAGCTGACAGGCAATTTGCTCCAGGATTCAATGTAAAAGGATTTGAATAAAACTAGAAAATTAAGACAGTGCTTCCATATTGGAAGAATTAGGAAATAAATGATACCCCAGGTCAACAGCAGAGAAAGAGTTGATAGAAAGTTATGTAGAAAACTCCCTGCAGTTTTTCAGTTTGCACCAAATTTATTTGGCAATCACAGGTTACAAGTGAGGCAGAAAAAATGGACATTTTCTGGATGACATAATTAAAATTTTATAACAACTTTTTAATCACTCTCTGGAGAAAAAACAGTATAGACTTTACTGAAACAAAAATGGATCTTTGACTTTCCTTAAAATAATTATACAAAAAGTCAAATTAATTTCTGACCCCTTTTGAAATAAGAAACATAAAAATCTGAAGATTAAAGGCACTAAAATAACAGCTTGCTCTCTCCTGATAGCAGTTAAATCTTTCTTTTCATCAATAAACAAGCCTGTATTTCAGATCCAAGTAGTATCTTGCTGAGTCTTAATTCAAAATAACATATGGCAGGTGGATCTGAGAACTGCCTTGAAAAAGAAACTGCTCCTGACAATCATATGAAAGCAACCCCTTTCAAAGATGAGTGCACAGACAAGCATTTCTCATATTGGGAACACTTTAATGAACTTTTATGTATTCTTCTCATTACCTGAAATCTATTTTTCTGATCCTTCTTTCCCTTTTTTATAAACTTAAGTTTTTCTACCTTGACTCATAAAAGTATGTCAGTTTTCTTGTGTTATCCCATGATGAACCTTGATTTCCACTACATGCATTTCTCTACATATAAGTATACACACCCTATGTCTAGGACATAGTATAAGTTTATACGTGAAACTCCATGGGACACATTAGAATTTAAATACTATATCCCAGCCTGTCTTAGTAATGGTAGAATTCTTTCTTGGGTAGGAGAGTTGAGTTCTGTGCTATACTTATCCACCTACTCTAGTTCACTAACATCTTACATATAGTTGTATTGACATTTTTCTAACAGCTTTATCAAGGAATCATTTACATATCATGAAATTCACTGATTTTAAGTGTAGTGAATTATTTTGTTTGTTTGTTTGGTTGTTTTTTTTTAGATTTCTATTGTTACATAACAAATTGCCTTACATTTAACAGTTTAAAACAACACAAATGCATTATCCAACCATTTGTATGACTCAAAGGTCTTACTGGATTCAGCTGTGTCCCTTTTCTAGGGCTTCACAAGGCGGACATCAAGGTGTCAGTAGGGCCGCATTTGTCACTGGATGCAAGAATCCACTCAAAAGCTTAAGCAGGTTGTTGGCCAAATTCAGTCCCTGTGGTTATAGGACTGAAGTCCCCATTTTGTTTCTGGCTGTCATCCAGTGGCCAGTCTGTATTCTTGGAGTCTGGTTGTATTCCTTCTCATGCTCCCCATGCAGCTCCTCCCTCAGCAGTGGTGGGCCCTATTCCTTTCAGATTTTGAATCTCCCCAACTTCCCCTAGTACCTCATCCCTCTGACTCCAGTCAGAAAAAGTCCTCTGCTTTTAAGGGCTCATGTCATTAAGAACAGGTGAATGAACAACTCCCCATATTAAGGTTCCATACTTTAATGACTTCTGGAAACATCCCTTTTCCATTTAATATAACACATTGACAGCTGGCAGAGACAGATTTGGGATACCATTCACTCACAGCATTCTTATTTCATTCAACTCCAGTCAGATCTCATTAATGGGGAAGATTTTAGTTTTCATGAGAACTGTCCCAGTACAAGAGTTTCATAAAAATTTGGGGCATTCTGATTCAAGGTATACTGTCATCATTCAGATAAAAGATCAGAATCTGAATGTTTAGTACCCTGCTTTGTCAAGCACTTTCAAATTCATTTTCTCATTTAATCTTGGCATGTTTGTCATTGCCCATTATTGTCTCCATTTCAAAAATAAAATAGCTGAGGTTCAGTGAGGTCAAGTAATTTGATCCAGATCACACTGTTGGTAAAGTGGCTAGGATTTGAATTTTGATCCCTGAAACCTAAATTCTGCCCAGGTGAGATGGACAACCTGTTTTTATCATTTCCTAAGTGTCTTAAATTTACTACCTAGCAAGATTTCATGACACAGACATACATTCTTTCTTTCATTTCTCAGCAAATATTTACAATACCTGTCATCTACTCTTTCAGGGAACTGGGGAAAAAACAACAACAACAAAAAAGTATTGCTAGTTTCAGGAAGCTCACTCACTAGTGTTAAAAGATTGGTAATATCCTAACAAATAAGTTGTATGATATCCCACTGCCAGCATCATACTCAATGGGCAAAAATGATACATGTTCCCCTTAGGATCAGGAACAAGACAGGGATGTCCACTTTCACTTCTCTTATTCAATATAGAACAGGAAGTGCTAGCCACAGCAATTAGACAAGAAGAAGAAATAAAAGGCATCCAAATTGGAGAGGAAATAGTAAAACTGTCTTTATTCACAAATTATATGATACTGTACATAGAGAACCCCAATGATTCCACCAAGAAACTACTAGAACTAAAATGAGTTCAGCAAACTGGCAGGATACAAATTAATATCCATAAATCAGTTGTATTTTTACATGCTAATAATAAACTAACAGAGAGGAAAATTAATAAAACAATCCAATTCACAATTGTTTCAAGAAGAATAAAATACCTAGGGATAAACCTAAGCAAGGATGTAAAAGACCTGAACTCGGAAGGTTATAAGACACTGAAGAAGATACAAATAATTGGAAATGCATACTGTGTTCATGGATAAACAGAGTTAATATCATTAAAATGTCCATACTACCCAAAGCAATCTATAGATTCAGGAAAATTCCTATCAAGATTCCAATGACATATTTTATAGAACTACAATATTTCAAAAATTTATATGGAACCGCAAAAGGCCCCACATAACAACACAAAAGTCCCCACATATGGTGATCCTGAGAAAGAACAAACTTGGAGGAATCATGTTCCCTAATACCAAACTATACTGTGACACCATAGTGATCAAAACAGCATGATACTGGCATAAAACAGATACATAGAACAATGGAACAGAATAGAGAACCCAGAAATAAACACACACTTTTATAGTCAAATACTATTCAACAGAGGAAGCAAACACATACTATGGACTAAAGATAGTTAATTTAATAAATGCTGTTGGGAAAATTGGAGAGATACTTGAAGAAAAGTGAAACTAGACCACCTTCTTACACCATACACAAGCATAAATTCAAAATAGATCAAAGACTTAAATGTTAGATCTGAAACTATAAAAATTCTAGAAGAAAACATAAGCAGGAAAATCTTGGACATTGCTCTAGCACTTTTTTTTACCAGATATAGCTCCCCAGGTGAAAGAAACAAAAGAAAAAAAAATAAACAAATGGGACTACATCAAACTAAAAGGTTTTTGCATGGCAAAGGAACTCATCAATGAAACAAAAAGACAACCCACAGAATGGGAGAACATATTCACCAATATACCTGATAAGGGGTTAATATCCAAAATTTACAAAGAACTTATAAAACTCAACACCAAAAAACAAATGACCCAATTAAAAAAATGGGCAAAACACCTGAATAGACATTTCTCTAAGGAAGACATACAGATGGCCAATTGACATATGAAAAGATGCTCAACATCATTAAAAATCAGAGAAATGCAAATTAAAATAACAATGAGATACCATTTCACAACTGTCAGAATGGCTATCATCAATAAATCAACAAACAACAAATGCTGGTAAAGATGTGGAGAAAGGGGAACCCTTCTGCACTGTTGGTAGGAATGCAGATTGGTTCAGCCACTGTGGAAAGCAGTATGGAGGTACCTCAAGTATTAAAAATGGATCTTCCTTTTGACTCAGCTATCCCACTTCTGGGAATACATCTGAAGAAACCAAAAATACTAATTTGAAAGAACATAAACACCCCCATGTTCATTGGAGCATTATTTAAGTCACCAAGATATGGAAGCAACCCAAATGGCCATCAGTAGATGACAGGATAAAATAACTATAGGCCATTTATATCATGAAATTCTACATGGCTGTAAAGAAAAAGAAAATTTTACCCTTTACGACAGTATGGATGGACCTGGACAACATTATGCTAAGTGAAATAAGCCAATCAAAGAAAGACAAATACCATATGATTTTACTAATATGTGGAATCTAATGAAAAGACTTAACTAACAAGGCAAATAGGGACAGAGTCTTAGAATGAGAGCAGAAAGACAGCTGATGGTGGGGGTCATTAGAGGGTGGAGGGCCTGAGCAAAAAGGAAAAGGTACTCATGGACATGGACAACACTGTGGTTTTTATCCTGAGGAGAGGGGAATCTCAGGTAATGGAAAAATATACAATAAATATTAATTTTTACATGAAACAAAGTGATAAATACCATGGAGAAAAAATGGTGCAGTGGCATGGAATAAAGCAGAATATGGTGTAGAGACAGAACCAGAATCGGGTTGGAGGAGGGAGGAACACTTAAATTTTAAATGAAATAGTCAGTGTAGGCTTTACTATAAAAATGACATTTGAGCAAAAAATTGGAAGAGGTGAAGCACCCACAAACAAAATATGTATAGGAATGGACTATACTGATGTATAGAAGCCAGAAACATGTAGCATCATTAATTTAAATCTTGGTCTTTCCCTATGCTTAAAGCAATTCATGATCAAAGTAGAGATAAGGTGCAGATTCTTGATCATAATGACAAACACTAGTTGATCGTTTACAATGTGGACAGACATAGTTTATATGTCTTACAACAACCTTATGAAAGAAGTGCTAATTGTCTAATTTTTACAGATGACCATATAAGGTTAACTGTTTAACCAATTTTCCAAAATCACTGAGCTGACTCATATCCGTAGTCATGGTTCCTGGCCTTTGGTCCTTATTTTTTTTCTGAAAGAATAGTAAGAGGACAAATAACATTCTCAGACATTGTAAGTGATGCTCTGGTCTCCTCAACAGTCATTTTTACAGAAAATTCCTGAATGGGGCCCTGACAGGTGTGGTTCAGTAGATTGAGCACTGGCCTGTGACTCAAAGGGTGGCTAGTTTGATTATCAGCTCAGGGCACATACCTGGGTTGAGAGCCATATCCCCAGGGTGGGGGGCACATGAGATGCAACAACACATCCCTGTTTAACAGGGTTGAACCCTGAGGATAACCTCAGGGTTCAACCCTCAGGATATCCCTCAGGATAACAGGGAAAGAGAGAACTTTCTCTCTTTCTCCTTTCTAAGAAAATTAGTGAAATCTTTAAAAAAATTAAAAAAGAAAAGAAAATCTCTAAATGAGGAGATGTAGAATTGAGAATTAAATTCTAAACGCACTCAGAAATTTGTATAAACATGTAATAATTTACATTTCATAATGTGTTTTTTTGGAAGATGGAAGGTATGAGAGGCCTGTGTTCAGGAGGTAATCTCTAGAAGCTGCTACATGATTTAGGAAAGCTCAGTGCAAGGTAACGGACAGCCAAAGAACACTACAGGTCAATAAAGCCAAGTTCTCCCAGGAAGCTTTAGCAGTACAGTGATGGTCTTAGACACCACCAGGTCATTTTTCTTTTTCTCTTCTTCAGGAAATATCCCCTACATTATTTGTCAAAGCAGAGCAGATTCCAAGAGATAGGGCAAAGCTAGTAAATAGCTCATGAATACATCTTAACAGAAACTCACATGAGAGCTTCAAAGTTGAAATTATCTTTTTTTGGAAAGGAGAAGAAACACAAAAGTAGAGGTAAAATAGAATAAAATGAAAGCAGAGAGAACAAAGGATCAAAAGATTCTATTTTCCTTACAGTTCTTAACTTTGCCCAAAGCCAAGAAAGATAATGCCCAATTCTTATCTCAGATCTATGGAGATTACGATGTTTATTTCTTTGGATGTTAAGTGTCATATCATTTTTAATATTATTTTTTATGAAATATCCAGTGAGGGCAACTTCCTAAACTTATTTCTACCTTTATTCCATTTTCTTTTAATAAGAGCTATGTAGCTACATAGGCTCAGAGTCTATGGCTCAGGAATCCAGCCAGTCTCTTTTTGCCCAAATCCATTGCTTGTTTTTTTCAAAACTGAAACATTTTCCTCATAAAACTTGAAAGAGCATAACCTGATCAACTTAAGTTAATTCCATCATTATATCTCACAGGCAGCCATCGAAATCTCAGTTTTGTGTAGACACTTTTCTTTGATTTTGAGACAAGCTCCTCAAAAAAAGATCATGGTTTTAAACCAACATATTTACAATGACACTCTGACTGCCTTTTAAAAGTCAAATACTCAGCCCTGGTTGGTGTAGCTCAGTGGATTGAGCGCAGACCTATGAACCGAAGGGTCACTGGTTTGATTCTCAGTCAGGGCACATGCCTGGGTTGCAGGCCAGGTCCCCATTTGGGGGTGCATGAAAGGTAACCACACATTCATGTTTCTCTCCCTCTCTTTCTCCTTCCCTTCCTCTCTCTCTAAGCAAGAATAAATAAAAGTTTTAAAAAAAATTAAAAAAAAAATAAAAGTCAAATACTCAGATTCTAGCTTTAAAAGAAAATTATCATTTAAATGGATAAGATTTTTGATTCAGTTATACTGACCACATTCAGAATTTGGAGGCAGCAGGACCGGTCTTGGGGCAAGTTGAGCAATTGCAGAGTCAGAAGTCAACAACAAGGGGACAAAGTTCTTTACCAAATCTGTGTGTAAATAGGTATATGGATATTTTTTTACTGAGTAGAGTCCCACACTCTTACTCCTTCCTCAGAAAACACATGGGAATGGTGCAAGGTGACTTTGCATGACACTTCTTTTCTCATGTATTTTTTTTTGTAAACATACTTGTTAAAGTGTAACATTAATACAGAAAAGTGTACAAATCCTAAGTGTACAGATTGATGAATTATCATAATGTTAACATTCCTGGGTAACAGCATCAAGTAAGTTAGAGCTACATATCCTTGTGTATTCATAATTGTGTGTATGTGAGCTGAGAAGTTGCCTGTCTAAACATTACTTAAACATAATTTATAGGCTGAAATGCTTCAAAGGCCAGTGTGCAAGAAAGCACAAGACTCAATGCAGGAAATAAAGCACAAGGAAGTAGAAAGTGCCTCATGGATGAAGGGTAGGATAAGATAGGTCCTCCAAGTGGGGACAGCAGAGTTCCCTGAGTCCAGAACCAAGGAGGCAACTCCCTCAACCTCCCCAGTCACCTGGGAGTCCTTTGATGTACCCATCTTTGAGGGCTGTCAGTTTGCTGTGGGTCCCCCTGAACATAACACAAGAAAGAAGGGACACTTCTTACTGGCCAACAGAGAAACAGAACTTTCAGCATCATGACAGAAATCAGCTTTATATACTGGTTGAAGTTGAAGATATGCATTACATAGTAAAGAGATTGAAATTATATAAGCAGTAGACTCCTTATTTGAAAATAATTCAATTCTTTTTTTAAATCTTCATCTGAGGACATGGTTATTGATTTTAGAGAGAAGAGGAAGGAGGGAGGAAAAGAGAGAGAAACAGAGATCAGTTGCCTCACCTACCACCCGACCAGGGAATGGACATGCAACCTAGGTATGTGCCCTGACTAGGAATCTACCTGCTACCTATGGTTTATGGGATAATGCTCCAACCAATGGAGCCACACCAGCCAGAGCTAACTAAATGCTTGATAAATAATTATGTTTGAGAATCTAGAATAAAAAAATCTATAAAAGTGTTAACTGTGGGTCAAAAATCAAAAGTACCACATAATATTTTATTACTATTTAAAATACTATTTAGGATGTCAGGGTTCAATGAGATAAAATACATTCTAATGAGAATTAATTTTCAAATAAGAGAAAGCAATCCTTAAAACTGTTGATAGGATATAATCCTAGCAGTGCAATTGCTGGGTCAAAAGGCAGTTCCATTTTTAGTTTTCTGAGAAAATTCCATACTGTTTTCCATAGTGGTTGTACCAGTCTGCAATCCCACCAGCAGTGAACTAGGGTTACTCTTTTCTCCACAACCTCTCCAACACTTGTTCTTTGTTGTATTGTTTATGATGGCCATTCTTACTGGTGTAAAGTTGTATCTCATTCTGGTATTAATTTGCATTTCTCTGATGGCTGCAATATTAAGCATCTTTTCATGTGTCTCTGAATCCTCTGTATGTCCTTCTTGGAGAAATGTCTATCCAAGCCCTTTGCCCATTTTTTAATTGAGCAGCTTATCTTCTTAGAGTGGATTCGTGAAAGTTCTTTATATATTTTGGAGATTAAACCCTTGTCTGAGGTATCATTGGCAAATATGTTTTCCTACATAGTTGGTTCTCTTTTTATTTTAATACTGTTTTCTTTAGCTGTACAGACACTTTTTATTTACTAAGAACCCTGAAACACCAATCCAAAAGAATTGATGCACGCCAATGTTCATAGCAGCACAATTTACAATAGCCAAGTGTTGGAAGCAACCTAGACCCCCATAAGTAAATGAACGAATCAAAGAGCTATGGTACATATACACAATGGAATTCTTTTCTATTATTCTTATTTTTTAATTATTTTTCAAGTACAGTTTTCTATCTTTTACTCCCATCCCAGTCACCCCCCGCAGTGCTCTCCAACTCCCTCCCATTTCCACCCCCCTTAGTTTTTGTCCATGTGTCCTTTATACTTGTTCCTATAATCCCTTCCCTTTTTCCCCTGAAATTCTCTCCCCTCTCTTCTCTGGTTACTGTCATTGCATTTTCTATTTCATGTCTTTGGTTATATTTTGCTTGCTTCTTTGTTTTGTTGTTTAGGTTCCTGTTAAAGGTGAGATCATATGGTATTTGTCTTTTATTGCCCGGCTTATTTCACTTAGTATAATGCTTTCCAGTTCCATCCATGCTGTTGCATAGGGTAGGAGCTCCTTCTTTTTTCTGCCATATAGAATTCCATTGTGTATATGTACCATAGTTTTTTGATCCATTCATTTAGTTATGGGCGTCTAGTTTGCTTCCAACACTTGGTATTGTAAATTGTGCTGCTATGAACATTGGGGTGCATAGGTTCTTTTGGAATGGTGTTTCAGGGTTCTTGGGATATAATCCTAGCAGTGCAATTGCTGGGTCATAAGGCAGTTTTATTTTTAGTTTTCTGAGACAATTCCATACTGTTTTCCACAGTGGTTGTACCAGTCTGCAATCCCACCAACAGTGAACTAGGGCCCCTTTTCTCCACAACCTCTCCAACACTTGTTGTTTGTTGCTTTGTTTATGATGTCCATTCTTACCAGTGTAAAGTGGTATCTCATTGTGGTTTTAATTTGCATTTCTCTGATGGCTAGCAATATTGAGCATCTTTTCTTGTGTCTCTGAATCCTCTGTGTGTCCTCCTTGGAGAAATGTTTGTCTAAGTCCTTTGCCCATTTTTTAATTGGGTTGTTTGTCTTCTTGGAGTGGAGTCGTAAGTTCTTTGTATATTTTGCAGATATACAATGATTCCCTTGTCTGAGGAATCATTGGCAAATATATTTTCCCATATAGTTGGGTCTCTTTTCATTTTAATGCTGTTTTCTTTAGCTGTGCAGAAGCTTTTTATTTTGATGAGATCCCATTTGTTTATTTTTTCCTTCATATCCCTTGCTCTGGGGGACATATCAGTACAAATGTTGCTGCGTAAGATATCTGAGATTTTCCTGCCTCTGTTCTCCTCTAGGATTTGAATGGTGTCACGCCTTATATTTAAGTCTTTTATCCATCTTGAATTTATTTATGTGTATTGTATAAATTGGTGCTTGAGTTTTCTTTTTTTGCACGTAGCTGTCCAGTTCTCCCAACACCATTTGTTGAAGAGACAAATTTTACTCTATTTTATGGTGTTGCCCTTTTTGTCAAATACTAACTGACCATAGAGACTTGGGTTTATTACTGGGCTCTCTGTTCTGTTCCATTGGTCTATGTGCCTGTTTTTATGCCAGTACCAGGCTGTTTTGATTACAGTGGCCTTGTAATACAGTTTGGTGTTAGGTATTGTGATCCCTTCTACATTGTTTTTTCCCCTCAAAATTGCAGCTGCTATTCGGGGTCGTTTATGGTTCCATATAAATTTTTGAAGTGTTTGTTCTATGTCTGTAAAATATGCCATTGGTACTTTGATAGGTATTGCATTGAATCTGTATATTTCTTTAGGTAATATGGACATTTAGATAATTTTAATTCTTCCAATCCATGAACACAGTATGTTTCCATTTGTTTGTGTCTTCCTTGATGTTATTCTCCAGTGTTGTGTAGTTTTCTGCATACAGGTCTTTTATCTCCTTGGTTAGGTTTATTCCTAGGTATTTTATTATTATTATTATTTTTTGCTATATCGAATGGAATGTTTTTCTTGATTTCTGCTTCTGCTGTTTCATTGTTGGTGTACAAAAATGCCTTTGAGTTCTGGATATTGACTTTGTATCCCTCTGTTTTGCCAAATTCATTTATTAGGTTGAGCAGGTTTTGGGTAGAGTTTGTAGGATTTTCCATGTACACTAACATATTATCTGCAAACAGTGACAGTTTTGTTTCCTCCTTTCCAATTTGGATGTCTTTTATTTCCTTTTCTTGTCTGATTGCTGTGGCTAAAACTTCCAATACTATATTGAATGGGAGTGGTGAAAGTAAAAAACCTTGTGTTGTTCCTGATCTTAGTCGAAAAGCTTTTAGTTTGTGTCCATTGAGTATGATGTTGGCTGTAGGTCTCTCATATAACGCCTTTATTATGTTGAGCAATTCTCCCTCAATTCCCATTTTGCTGAGTGTTTTTATCATAAATGGGTGCTGTACCTTCTCAAATGCTTTTTCCGCATCCATTGATATGCTCGTGTGATTTTTGTCTTTGCTTTTGTTTATGTGACCTATTACATTTACTGATTTGCGAATGTTGAACCATCCTTGCATCCCTGGGATGAATCCCACTTGGTCATGGTGTGTGATCTTTTTAATGTATTGCTGGATGCGGTTTGCCAATATTTTGTTGAGGATATTACCGTCTATGTTCATCAGTGATATTTGCCTGAAGTTTTTTTTCTTTGTTGTGTCTTTATCTGGTTTTGGGATGATGCTGGCTTCATAAAAGGAGTTTGGGAGTCTTCCATCACTTTGGATTTTTGGGAATAGTCTGTGAAGTATATGGGCTAATTCTTGCTTAGCGCTCTGTAGAATTCTCCTGTGAACCCATCTGGTCCAGGGCTTTTGTGTGTCGGGAGTTTTTTTTATCACTGCTTCAATTTTATCTGCTGTCATTGGTCTGTTCAGGCTTTCTGCTTCTTGTTCATTGAGTTATGGAAGATTATATTTTTCTAGAAATTTGTCCATTTCACCTAGGTTTTCACATTTCTTGGCATATAGCTCCTCATAGTAATTTCTTACAATCCTTTGTGTTTCTGTGGTGTCAGTTGTAATCTTTCCTCTTTCATTTCTAATTGTGTTTATTTGGGTCCTCTCTCTTTTTTTTTTCTTGATGAGCCTGCTTAAAGGCTTGTCGATTTTGTTTATCTTTTCAAAAAAACACCTCTTGGATTCTTTTGATCCTTAGTATTGTGCTTTTGGTATCGATGTCATTTAATTCTGCTCTGATCTTGGTTATTTCCTACCTTCTATTAGCTCTGGACTGTCTTTGTTGTTGTTCCTCAAGTTCTTATAGGCATAGGGTTAGGTTGTTTGTTTAACTTGTTTCTATCTTTTTTAGGTAGGCCTGTATTGCTATGAACCTCTCTCTCAGGACTGCCTTTGCTGTGTCCTATATGTTTTGGTTTGTTCTGAGTTCATTTTTATTTGTTTCCGGAAACTTTTTGATTTCTTCCTTAATTTCATTCTTGACCCATTCATTGTTTAATAGCATACTATTCAATCTCCATGATTTTGAGTGTTTTTGTTTTTTTCCCCTTGGAGTTGGTTTCTAATTTTAGTCCCTTGTGGTCAGAGAAAATGCTTCATATTATTTTAATTTTCTTGAATTTGTTGAGGCTTGTTTTGTGTCCTATCATGTGGTCCATCTTTGAGAATGTTCCACGTGCATTTGAATAGAATGTGTATTTAGTTTCTTTTGGATGCAGGACTCTATATATATCAGTTAAGTCCATTTCATCTAGGGCATTGTTCAATGCCACAATATCTTTGTTGATATTTTTTTTGGAAGATCTATTTTTGAGAGTGGGGTGTTAAAATCCCCTGCTATAATTGTGTTGCTATCAATGTCTTTTGTGAAGTCTTCTAAGATTTTCTTTATGTATTTGGGTGCTCCAATGTTGGGTGCATATATATTTAAAATTATTATGTCTTCTTGGTGGAGTCTTCCCTTGAGTATTGTGAAGTGACCTTCTGGGTCTCTCCTTATAGCTCTTTTTTTGAAGTCTATTTTGTCTGATATGAGTATTGCAACCCCAGCTTTTTTTTTCCTGTCCATTTGCTTGGAAAATTTGTTTCCAGCCCTTCACTTTTAGTCTGTGTATGTCTTTTGTTCTCAGGTTGGTCTCTTGTAGGCAGCATAAGTGTGGGTCATTCTTTCTTATCCATTTAAGTATTCTGTGTCTTTTGATTGGAGCATTTAATCCATTTAAGTTTAAGGTTATTATGGATAAGTACTTAGACATTGTTATTTTTGTACCTATGTTCCTCTCTGTCTCTCTCTTTTCCTTCCTTTCCTTACAGCAGTCCCTTTAGCATCTCTTGCAGCGCTGGATAGGTGGATGCATATTCTTTTAGACTTCTTTTGTCTTGGAAGCTCTTTATTTGGCCTTCTATCTTGATTGAGAGCCTTGCTGGGTAAAGCAGCCTAGGTTGCAGGTCTCTGGTTCCCATTACTTGGAATATTTCTTGCCATTCTCTTCTGGCTTGGAGTGTTTTCATTGAGAAGTCAGAAGCTAACCTTATTGGAGCTCCCTTGTATGTTACTTCCATCTTCTCCCTTGCTGCCTTTAAGATTCTCTCTTTGTCTTGGAATTTTGCCATTTTAATGATGATGTGTCTTGAAGAGGGCCTCTTTGGGTTCCTCTTGATTGGGACTCTCTGTGTTTCCTGTATTTGTGTGACTTTTTCTCTCATTAAACTTAGGGAAGTTTTCCATCATTACTTTTTCAAATAGATTTTCTATCGCTTGCTCTTCTTCTTCTCCTTCTGGTTTCCTATTATACGGATATTATTACGTTTCATATTGTCTTGCATTTCTCTTAATCCCTCTTCATTCTTTCTCAGCCTTTTTTCCTTTACTTGCTCATTCTGGGTGTTTTTTCCTACTTTGTCTTCTAATTCGCTGATCCGATCTTCTGCTTCATCCATCCTGCTTTTGATTTCTTCCACCGTGTTCTTCATTTCAGCAATTGTATTCTTCATTTCATCTTGCACCTTATTTATTTTTTCTATTTCCCTTTTTATGTTGGTATAGTTTGTGTTGATCACATTGTAGCTCTCCTGTAGTTTCTGGTATTTTATTGTCACCTCACTGAACTTCCTGATAACCAGTTCTTTGAATTCAATATCTGATAGCTGACTTGCTTCCATTTCGTTTAGCACTGTTTCTGAGACTTCCTCTTTTCCTTTCATTTAGGGATTGTTTGTTTGTCTTCTCATTGTTTGTGAGACTCTTTTTGATAGCTTCCTCTACTTAAATGGATTTGTTCTGCTTCCCAGAGTTTATGGTGTGAACTGCTGTGGTAGAATGCCTATGAGATTCAGTGGTGCAGTCTCCTTGGGGTATCCTGGTGCTCACTGCTTCCACCTACTCTTTGTGCTCAGTTGAAGGGGGAGGCAAAATGGTTTAAGAAAGCAGGGGAGTATTCTATGATATTTACAGTAGCAGCAAGTATAAGAGATAGGAGTTTTTTTGGCTATGTGTAGTGTTAACCGTGTTCCTCAACCCAACTGGCCACTTTCAAGAAAGGATGGGAAGAAGATAAGAGTCTTGTTGGAAAGTGAAGGGTTGTGAGTTGGATCTAGAAATCCGTGAAGTTGTGGGAGGTCAGATTTTAGGGTAAGGTGAGAGTTAAGGGTAGTACATAGGTGTAGCATGTGAGAGAATAGTGTTAACCTCCCTAATAATAGAGTTTAGGAGACTGTGAAGTAGGCTTGTATCCCGGGGAGGGTGCTTTGAAGTATTTACACTTGTGTGGAATGGCAGTTATTTACAATAATATTAGAGCAACATTCATATGCCAGAATGTATGTGATCTGAGTAACCTGAACAGGGGGTATAGGACTTTGAGTAGTGTGCTTATGGAACACAATTCACGTGAAGGACAGTAAATTAGCAATTCTATGTAGAAGAGAGAACAAAGAACACCTGTGAAATGGTACAATATGTCTTGCAAGCAAAGAAGACTATACAGAAAGAAGGGGAATACCAAAATGCTATTGAGATCAAAGATGTAGGAATAATGAAAAAAGGAGAAAAATATAATAATAATTCAAATATGCAGCAACTTGCAGTTTCCCTGAAATAGTCCAGTGAAATTTGTCTCTCTGTCTCAGGTGTTGGGTTGGCCCCTGTTTGAGTCCACTTCAGGTCCTTTCACAGTTCTAAGTTTTTCTCTCAATTGTGGGTATTAAAAAATAGTGGTAGGAGAAGTGAGAAATGAGAGACAAAATTTGAAATAAAGTGTGCAGTACTAAATCAAGAAAGAAGGGAAGAGAGGAAAAAGCAATTGGAGAGTAAAACAGTAGTGAAATTTTTATTTTTTATTTTTTAAAATATTTTATTTATTTATTTTTCCAGAGAGAGGGAAGGGAAGGAGAAAGAGCGGGAAGGAAACATCAATGTGTGGTTGCCTCTCATATGTCCCCCACTGGGGACCCGGCCCGCAACCCAGGCATGCACCCCGACCGGGAACCGAACTGGCGACCCCTTGCTTCACAGGCCCGCGCTCAATCCACTGAGGCACACCAGCCAGGGCAGTAGTGAAAATTTTAAAAATAATAATAACAAAAATTACTTAAAAAAACAGCATTAAAAAAAACATACCTCTTGTTGGTTTCAAACTGGCCAAACCAGTTTTTCTGTTCTTGCTGGCTGCAGAAGGCTGGGGAGTTATTGGTGTGATGTTTCTCACTTCCTTTCTTGCAAGCACTGTCCCAGTAGCTAGACTGATTCCTTTCCCCAATATCTTCGATACCCACTCGGGTAGGCTGCCTCCATTCAGCGAATTTGGGCCCAAAGGCTTCCCTTCCCAGCGAATTTGGGCCCAAATGCTTCCCTTCCCAGTGCTAGGGGGATGGAGTCACTGTGCTTTCCCTTTAACACTGGGGTCTCTGCCCGCTAGACTGGGAGTCAGCTTCAGGGCTGTCACAGCAGATTTCCCAGCCCCTCTGGTGTATAAATTTCTGCTACTCAAGCCCGGCGCCCCTTGTAGCCCGATTCTCCAGGCAGGTTGGGTGACTATCGGGGTCAGTGGGCATCACAACCTAACTCTCATCTCTCTAGAGCTGGCACCCACAGACTGCATGAGCAATCACAGCCCATTTATGAATGTTATATGAATGGCCCCACTGTTAAAAAAATAAGGCCCAAGAAGTAGGCAGGAGCCAAATGATTCACCCCAAATCTGCTTTTTTTCCTGTACATCCCCTATCTTGGTGTGTCAGCACCAGTAGTCCATTCTGGCTTTATGGGATTAAATTTTCCCCTTTTTCTCATTTGTACTCAATATAGTATTAAGAAGGCAACCCTGAGTTATATTACTGAACAAGCCATGAACAGAAGAAGGTGCTGGAAGCTGCTGGCTGACACAAAAGAGGTCAGAGTCCAAAGAAGCATCCACCCAGGCAGTGATCAGGCTCATGGGAAACACTATGACTAGATTGTATGGGTGACAGGACTTGCTGAGTGTGTGGCCACTCCACAATGATTTCCAGAGAAACTTCCAGCATTGAGCAGAACTATGATCATTGCAGGGGAGCCCCACCCAGCCTCACCACCCACAGGAAGTGGTATCAGCAGTGGGCATGTGAAGGTCACAGCAGAAAACAATGAAGACAGTATCTTTGGGCAAAACAGGGGTCCCCATCTGAGAAAGTTCCTGATCTTTCATTCTAATTCTTGCTGAGGAGACAGAGTACCCATCCCCATCTAAGGGACTGGCATATATCATGGAGTAGAAAATTAATTCAACTATAGAATCATAAAATAATAATCTAACCCTTACATTTCTAACAGAGATTTGGTCTGAGAACAGAAGATTACAGTAAGAAAGAATAAAAAACACTTTGTTGCAGAAGACAGTTATCCATCTGTCTCAGCATTAGTGTTGCTTAATAGCCCCAAGCACTTGGAGAAATCTTTCCTCTTCTTTGATGAGACATTTGCATAGTGTTCCATGAGCTCCTGGAATAAAATAAGCTAAGAAAAATATTGAGGTGTGTATATACTGGAAAAGACATAAATAATAAAGCAAGAGCATATTGATTATTCTCAAAACCTGACATAAATAACAATGAGCTGTGCCCACCTTATGTTACCTTATGTAAGGAAAAGCTGTGCTTTTCCTTATGTTACAGCCAAACGTGTTTTACTGATGTGTCTGGATGTTACATTGGAGAAAAGACAGTGAAGTCCTCCTGGCAGCAATAAATAATGAAGATGAAAACTTCCCCAATGCTTCAATGCTGTGTTTTTTTTAATTTTTAATAACTGACGTTCATTCAAAGAGGAGAATTTTCTGCTCCTCTGCTGTTGAAAGTACCTGCACCTGCAAAGGGTAAGAAAGGGTGGCCCCCAGATGAAGACCTCTATTTCATGAAGGATTGCTAAGACTCTGGATCTGACAAACAAGATACTTTGTACTGTATTAGCTACATGAATACCCCAACTTTTACTTTAACAGCTGAGTTCTTAGAGAAATCTAAATGTGTTTTCAACAGAGCCCTGGTGAGGAGTATAGACATTTATTCTACCTGAATGCATTGAAGTAATTACTACACACTCATTCATCTGTCTCATACCATCATTTCTGGAACAAGGTAAGATTGACCAGGATGATTAAGACTGGAGCATCAGAACAACAGATGGTTATGTCTTTAAAAAAGCTGCTTTCAAAGGCACTTTTTATTTCATGTATAGGTAAGATGAAAAATGGATGTGAGTTGAAAAAATTCACAGGAACAAGAACGAAAGACAAGTATCTTGAAATTGTTGTGCTATGCATAACTCCCATGGGGTGGGGGTGGGGTGATTTCCTATGAAGAAAGAGGCATATTCCTGTTCCTAGAAGTGGGTCTGTTCCTACAGCCACAGGAATGAGACCACCATCTTCAGGTGGCCTGACCCTGTCCAGCAGCAGCATGTCAGCTTTTCTTTACTCTCCCCTTTTTGCATGCAAACACGGTCCTGGAGAACTTTCCATCTTTCTTGCTTCTCTCTCTATAACCATGCAGAATGGGGTTTATCTACTTATCACCCTTAATCCACATGATCCAGATATTTGTGTTGAAGGAAGCAAATTTTTTTAGCAGGGTTTCAATTTGGGGGGGGGGGGGTCCAATATCATCTGGGAGGTGCTGAAACACTCCTGCTCTCATCCCTCCTCTTCCATGAGACCCAAAATTTCTCTTGCTCCCCAAAAGACTACAAACCAAAACCATGCCCAGAAGTTCCCATTTCCTTGTCTTTAAACTGGCCACACAAACAGCTCTCCATCCTTGCTGGAAAGTGCACTCATAGGTTTCAGAGTCTTCATCTTCTTTCAGCAGCTCTCTCTTTCAGGATCTGGTGTATTCTGTTCTCAGTCTCCATGTAGCAGTCAAGGACTCATTTGCCATGCTGTGCTGCATCATACTGTCCCAGAGACTGGAGCCCAGGGAGGCACACATCCTAGTGTGGGATTCTGCCTCCAGGAGCAGGCTTCCAACCATGCAGAGCCTAAGTCCCTGGTGGGCCCAATATTTGCCTGGTCCCATTAGTGCACCTGTCCGTGCAGGGAGCAAAATCAGAGCCAGGAACCTGAACCCAGATCTAAAAGTCCTGCATGTGTGAGAGAGGTTGCATCAACCTACAAAGCAAGAGAGGGAGAGAGAGAGACAGAGAGCTCTCCCAAAAATCTCACATGCACAGGAAGCCAGTGGGAGTGTCCAGTTTTTCATACAATGTGTCACTGTCCATCATTTTTGTTAGCACCCCAGTGTCTTTGAGCCTCTTTCAGCTGCCATATTTAGCCTGGACAAAGGTTTCCCAGCCACACACAAGTGCACAGGCATCTGTTCATACTAGGTGGGGCATCCAGCCCTGTAGCTCAGCAAGCACTCTATGAGTTTTCCCCTACCCCAGCTTTTCCAAGAGGCCTTGGCTCTGGCTTTGAGATCTCAGCAGGGCCTGAAAGAGGTGTGTGTTGGTATAACCAGTCACCAGGGGCAGGGGAAGACATTGAGATAGGAGGGGCAGGGACTATAAGAAGGTTTATGGGGTTGAGTTGAGGCTGAGTAGGAAAGAGAATTGAGAGGAAAGGAAGAGCAGGGAGAGCGGGGGATGGGTAGGAGAGAAGGAGAAATGCAGGGATAGCAGAAGGTCAAAAGGGAGAGAATAAAGAAGGGGGAGAACAAAGGAGGCCCTCTGGCAGCATTAAGGGGCATTTGATTTTACTCTAGGAAGGTTGAGGATTCTATGGGGCAGTCTTGAACAGGAAGCCTTGTAAAAATTATTACAGATAACCGGAGTAAGGATGAAACCTGGAATCTGGGTTATAAAAACCAAATATTTCATGTAATCCCAGTGCCATCCAAAGAGAAAAGGCAGTGTCCTTCTCACTCACTAGACCATACCTCTCTCAAAGAATCTTTCAGGCAGAAAACTCTGAGGACTCTGAGGTCCTGTTCTGAAAATGTGGGGCATAAAGGAAACTCAATGTTGGGAAGAACCCATTTCCAGCAGTAGAAAGTATGCACTCTTGTACTGGACAGCCTTGGCATCAGATCCTGACTACCATTTACTGGCTGTGTGTCTTTGGGCAATTTGTTTAGACTCTCTAAGCCTCAGTTTTCCCTTCAGGGAAATGGAAATAACTACCTTCTCCAAAGAGTTGTTGTGAGAATTAAAGAAGTTAATACTTGGTTTTCAGCCAAGATGGTGGTGTTGATAGATAAACTTCACTTCCTCACACAACCAAAAGAAGGATAACAACCAATTTAAAGACAAAAAAATAACCAGAACTTCCAGAAAGTCAAACTGTATGAAAATCCAACAGCCAAAGAGTTAAAGAAGGAGGGGCAGAGACAAGCAGCCATGGCAGAGAGGGTATGCAACAAGGCAGTAGCTGCCAGTTACAGGCAGGCAAGGTGGTGGCTGGCAGACTGGAATATCCTATATTCATGTGTGAATAAGTCAGGAGGAACAACTGGGGAGCAAGACATAATGGCCAACCCAGAGTTCTAGCGTGGGAATCTAAAACCTCAAAACCTCTGACCATAAAAATCTGTGGGCATTGTGGCAGCAGGAGAAGCTCCTAGTCTCACAAGAGTGTCCATTGGAGAGGTCCATGGGATCCTAGAACTCACACAAGCCCACCTACCAGAGAATCAGTACCTGAAAAGGCCAAATCTGCTTGTGGGAAGCTAGTGAAGTGACAGAAAATGGGGTGAGAGCCAATTAAGCTAGCAAGCAGCACTGTTCCCTCTCTGAACCCTGCCCTGCATAAAGCATTGCAACCTCACCCAGGAAAAATGCCTAAGACTCTTACCCTTACAACATAACAAGTGGGCCTAGACCAAGAAATATGACCCAAGTGAAAGAACGGATCCAAACTCTAGAAAAAGAAATAAGCAATGGGGAGATAGACAACCTATCAGAGACAGAGCTCAAAATACTAGTAATGAGGATGTTCATAGAAAAAACATTTCAAACAGAGTTTGGTCATAAAACAAAGGAAAAAATGAAGGCTAGACAGAGCGAAATACAGGAAAATATACAGGGAACCAAGAGTGAAGGAAAGGAAACCAGGACTCAAATCAATGACTTGGAACAAAAGGAAAAAACAAACACCCAACTAGAATAGAATAAAGAAACAAGAGTTAAAAAAATGAGGAGGGGTTGAGGAACCTCTGGGACAACTTTAAAAACTCGAACATCTGAATCATAGGGGTACCAGAAGGACAAGAAGAAGAGCAGCAATTGAAAACTGATTTGAATAAATTATGAAGGAAAACTTCCCCAATCTGGCAAAGGAAATAGACATACTAGTCCAGGACTCTCAGAGAGTCCTAAAGAAATTAGAGCCAAGAAAGCATACACCAAGACATATCATAATTACATTACCCAAGATTAAAGAGAAGGAGAGAATCTTAGAAGCAGCAAGAGAAAAGGAGACAGTTACCTGCAAAGGAGTTCCCATAAGACTGTCAGCTGATTCTCATAAGAAACTTTGTAGGCAAGAAGGGGCTGGAAAGGAGTATTCAAAGTCATAAAAGGTAAGGACCTACATCCAAGATTACTCTATCCAGCAAAAGTATCATTTAAAATGGAAGGGCAGATAAAGTGCTTCCCAGGTCAGGTCAAGTTAAAGGAGTTCCTCATCCCAAAGCTCTTATTGTACGAAATGTTAAGGGGACTTATCTAAGAAAAAGAAGGTAAAAAATACACACAGGAAAATTATAAAAATCTATGAACAGTAAAATTACAACAAACAGATTAATAATAGTATAGAAAATGGAGACGCCAAAGAACTTATAAGTACAACCCATGCACATGAACTAAGTGGAGGAGGAAATGCCGAGGGGAGAGGGGTGAAGGGTAGAGAGGGATAAAGGGGAAAAATGAGACAACTGTAATAGCCTAATATATAAAGTATACTTAAAAAAAGAAATTAGTACTTGTAAAGTGTGTGGAGCAGAGTGAAAACTATACAATGATTGCATCTGTCAAGGTACTATATTATAAACACGTTTAGTCCTTCATTAGATATTTTTGCCCTCAAAACTCACCATTAGTAAAATTTAAAACATCACAAAAAATCTCTTCTCTCTATCACTTCTAAATCTCACATTATATTTTCTGTAATAGAAGTTTCACTTTAGTATGAATATATAGTATTCATATATAGTATATATGAATATATATAGTATGAATATATACTGTATTATAAAAAGAATATGAACACTAGCACTGAAGCCTTTTCTGAAAGAAAATGACAAAGAGAATGCTATTAGATTTTTCTTCATCAATTCTTAATTCTAGAAAATACTGAGGAACACCTCCAAAATTTTAAGGAAATATTCACTTGAACCAAAAATCAAAACTAAATCAAGCTATTAATAAGATTGTAAAGACAATTTCAGACATGCAAAAAATAAGCATCTTTTACTAGTAAATTTTAGTCAAGAAATATTCTATTATAACAAAAAGTCTTAAGAAAGAAAAATCTTGAGGAACTCAAAAATATGTGCAACATGTATGAACAAACATATCAAAATTATTGCTGAATGTGGGGGTGGAGGTAAAAAAAATGATCAGTCCAAATTGGTACCAATTCAAACAGATTTGAGAAAAATATTTTCAAAGAAAAATATAAATTTCCATGAACAGGTATGATTAAGATGATATTGTTTGTTAAGAATGCTGTGTATCTCATGTTAAGAAGAAATTTGAAAATCAAGGAAAACAAAGCATTTTGCAAAAAATGCATTGCACAAATATGGAGAAATAAAAAAGGTGGAATGCTACTCAATATTGAAAAATACAGAAGTATTTTTACCTTACTTTTGGAACTTCACATTTGAGCAGTGTTCAGTGACATGTAATTACATTCATTTATATTAGGACTCAATTTTTTAAATTGGTTCTAGAGTTAATATTCTTTATTATCATAATAATTTTCAGGTTATTATTTGTTTTCAAGTTTTATAATTCAGAAAAAGCAAAGTTACAATTTAATTTTAGTTACCAAACATAATTTAAATGCAGTGCAAAAGCAATATGAAGATGAGAATGCTAGAAGGAGAGTGGGTGAAATTGAAAGTACTAAAGGAATGGCATTTGCATCATTTCCTTTTGTTGTGGATTAATAGAGATTATCCATAATTATATGAATAACCTTTGAGAAAATTCAACATTCATTGTGATTTTAAACTATAAAACTTACCAAATAGGGATAGGATAAGACTTTTTTAAATAAATAAATATTGTTATAGCAATACCTCAATAATCATCAGAACTAACAAAATCTTGGGGCATATATATTTTAATATCCTTTAAGATCTAATTTTATCTTACCATTAGCATTAAACTTTAAACTTAATAGGCCAAGTCAATACAGTACTGAAAGAAAAAAGAAATAAGAGATGGAAGGAGAAGAAGAAAATAGATAAAATTTTCATTATATGGAATTGAATAAAATTAACCTATTAGAACTTATAAATGATTGCAGTGAATTTTCAAGCAAATATTATTATAAAAATCAAAAGTGGGCCAAGATGGCAGTTTAGGCAAACATGACTTGCCTCCTCAGACAACCAGATCAAAATTGTAACTAAATTATAAAACAGCCATCACTCAGAACCATCAAAAATAGAGCTGAATGAAAGTATGGAAACTATGGAACCAAGGAAACTACATCCATCCAGACTGGTAGAAGAGGCAGAGACTCAGAGTGGGCTGGTCACACATCCACATGAGTTTGGATAAAAATTCAGGAGGGATATCTCAGGAGTGAGGAATCCCAGCCCCACAACAGGCCCTCCAGCCCAGAATTCCACTACCCAGAAGGTATATCCCCATAACTTCTGGCTTCAAAAAGCAGGGGAAATTGAGTCAGTTGAAGAAGCTTCTGGAGTCTCAAGCAATTCCTCTTAAAGAACCCATACATGGACTTACTCAGACTCACTCCCTCTGTGCTCCAGAACTGGGGTAGTAGCTTCCTGCACCAGGGACATGAAGGAAGGGACTGAAGTGTCTGGCATCAAGGCAAGACCTGTGGGATAGCTTTCTCTCAACAGAAAGGTGAACAGAGGCCATTGACCCTCTTTTGAATCCTCCCCACCATGGAGCCACAAAGCTGGCAGGTGGATGCCATATCAGAGACTCCCTCAAGCTGACTAACACTGTTCACCCTGCTCTGGAGAATCCCTGAGGTTCTGTCCCACCCAACTTACAGCTGTTAGCAGTATTTTTTCCATATGAATGGTTTGTCTTGACTCATGTTTAACACCATCCTAAATCCTTTCTAATGATCTGTAACTGGACTGAGTGAGCTCCTAGCCCCCATATCACTTGCGAAGCAGCAGTCAGCCCAGATTCACAGCTTGGCTTTGCCTGGGCATCTCCAAGCTCAGCACAAGTAGTAGCCATCTCAGATTGCTTTACAGCTAGGCAGGGTACCTCTGGGTGAAATACAGGTGGGGGCTGACCTTGGCCTTTACCACCCAGAAAACCCAAGGTACTGCATACCCAGTTGACAGCTACAGACTATGTTGGAGCACCCCGACCCTGCATAGCTGATCCTCTATGGATGGCAGTGATTGGTGGTAAGTGATCACAGCCAGTCCTTGCAGCTAACTTGCCTAGGTAAATCCCTCCCATTCACCTGCCAACAGCAACCAAGTTTCAACTATGAGAGGAGGATGTACTCTGCCCACACAAAAGAAATATCTTGAGTATCCAGATTGGGTAATAGGGCAGGCTATACCTCTGGACTCTATAGAACACCTACTATATTAGGCAACACTATCAAGACATACAGTCAAAGCAGGTCTGCCAAATACATAGAAACAAACACAAGCAGGCTGCAAAATGAGGAGACAAAGGAACATGGCCCAAATGAAAGAACATATCAAAACTCCAGAAAAAGAACTAAACAAAATGGAGATAAGCAATCTATCAGATGCAGACTTAAAACACTGATTGTAAAGATGCTCAAGAAACTTAGTGAGGACCTCAGCAGCTTAAAAAAGATCCAGTCAGAAACAAAGGATATACTAATTTAAAATAAAGGACAATTTGTAAGGGGAAAGAACAGTAAAGTAGATGAAGTTAAGTGTCAAATAAATGACTTGTAACATAAGGAAGACAATAATAACTAGTCAGAATAACAAGAAAAAAGAACCCCCCCAAAGTGAGAATAATATATGCAGCCTCTAGGACAACTTCAAGTGTTCAGCATTCACATGATAGGGGTGCCAAAAGGAGAAGAGAAAGAGCAAGAAATTGAAAATCTATTTGAAAAAATAATGAAAAAAAAAAAACTTCCTCAATTTGGTGAAGGAAATAGACATGCAAGTCCAAGAAGCACGGAGACTCCCAAACAAGTTGGATGCAAAGAGACCCACTCCAAGACACGTCATCATTAAAATGCCAAAGTTTAAAGATAAAGAGAAAATCTTAAAAGCAGCAAGAGAAAAGAAGTTAGTTTCGGACAGGTGAGCTCCCATAAAACTGTCAGCCAATTTCTCAAAAGTAACTTTGCAGGCTAGAAGGGATTAGCAAGAAATAATCAAAGCCATGAAAAGCAGGGATGTACAGCCACAATTGCTCTAGCTAACAAAGATATCATTTAGAATCAAAAGTCAGATAAAAAGTTTCCCAGACAAGAAAAAAAAAAAATAAAGGAATCATCATCACCAAACCATTATAATATGAAATGTTAAAGAGACTTATTTAAGAAGAAGATTAAAACAATCAACAACAAATGGCAATAAATACACATCTATCAACAACTGAATAAAAATAAAACTAAGCAAACAAGAACAGAGGCAGAATCATGGATACAGAGAGAGTTTTGATGGTTGCTAAATTAGGAATGGGCAATTGTAGGGAAATGGGTGAAGAGGTAAGGGGATTAAGAAGTCCAAATAGGTAGTAACAGAATAGCCATGGAGATGTAAACTACAGTATAGGAAGTGGAGTAGCCAAGGAACTTGTATGTATGACCCATGGACATGAACAATGGTGGGCAAGTTACCTGAGGGAACAGGGGGCTCTAGGTGGAGGGGGACAAAGGAAGAAAAGCTGGGACAACTGTAATACATAATCAATAAAATATAACTTTAAAAAAATCAACAACACTGTATAAGAAAAATAACCAACTTGAAAACATAGTTAATTCTTAGTGACAATAGCCACAAAACTATAAAACATCTGGGGTAAAATTTTAAAATATTAAGGCCAAGATATTATAGAAGAAAATTTATTCTATAATGAGATAAAGAAATCTATTTAATATTCTTAAATGTGATGTAATGGTGTCAGTTTTCATTGAATTAATCTATAAAATCAGTGCTATTTCAATAAAAATTCTGTATTAATTTTACATAGTAAAACAGCTAATTAAATTTTGTAAAAGAAAAGAACAGTGGGATATATTAGCTCAGAGATAGAAATATATGCATATATATGTGTGTATGTATAAATATATGCATATATGAATCAAATAAATATATTATAAAGGTGGCTATACAAAAAAATTAGCAGAATAGAGATTATTCAGTATATGATGATAGAAAAACATGGAGAATAAGAATACCGTACCTCCATCCATCATTTACCTCTCAACACAGCAGAGATCCCAGGTGAATAATCACCTAAGGAGAAAATATAAAAATATTAAGTCAATAGAAGAAAATGTGGGATGGCATCATTGAGTATTAGGTGAAGAGAAAGATAAAGAAAGTCCTAAGAAGGTCTTCTTATTTTTCTTTCTCAAACAAAGCTCAAAAAGCACAAATTATAAGGCAAAAAAACCCTTAAAAATGTAAATTTTAAGGCAATTTTTTTTCTTTATTTTTATTTTTATTTTTCATTGTTGTTCAAGTACAGTTGTCTCCATTTTCCCTCCACCACTCCTAGCCCCACTCCACAAGTCCCCACCTCCCACCCTCAATCTTGCCTGCCTTTGGCTTTGTCCATGTCTCCTTTATACATGTTCCTTGATGACCCTTCCCTTCCCCCCCCATTATACCTCTCCTTCCTCCCCTCTGGTTACTGTCAGTTTGTTCTTTATTTTAATGTCTCTCTTTATAATTTGCTTGTTTGTTTTGTTGTCTTGATTTACTATCTTTAGATAGTTTCCATTGGCTCACAACTATGAACAAAAAAGAAATTGCGAGACAAAATTTATTTTTTTTTCATAGTGGTTAGCCAATGGAAACTATCTAAAAATGGTAAATCAAGAATCAGTAGCATGGATGTATTACTTTTAAGTATAGTATTAAATGTAAAAAAATATAAAAAACAAAAATTTAGTTAAATTTGGTTACTACAAGAAGTAAAAGTGGCATGCTATAAAAAGACCGAAAATTGCTCATCTTCATTTATTACTTTTTGGCACCTTTTAAATATTATTCTCATGTACATTCATGAATGTTAACATGTTTTTAACTCACGGTTGCTGGAACTTACCCCTCCCTTCCTGCTGTATAGAAACTCTACCAAGATGAAGAGATCATTATAAGAAGAATCTGAATTCCACTCTAGAAACAGAGAGTTTTCATGTTTAAAATCACCTAGTACTCCAATGAAATCTTTCCTTTTATGCAAAATATTAAGATAAATATTATCTCCATTCATTAAAAATAGTCAATACTATGAAATGTATGTGGAAGTCAATAAGAGCTATTAGGGAAATTAATTTTGATCAAACCATGTCAGAACTGTCATACACTGAAAGTGTAATTTCACCTACATGTAAATGCACTTATTAATCCTACATCTTTAAACTTTGGCTGTAGTTACTAATAATACTTTTAATCTAGTCATACCATTTTTCATTTACTTTATTCTAGGTTCTTAAAATGTTAATTTTTAGTTATTTTTTGTTTTCCTCTGATTTTAACTCTTAAGTATATGTGCATTGCCATAAGTTGCTTTATATAATTAATAGATATCTGTTTCTTTCCAAAACATCCACTGATAAATTTGGTCCATGCCAAAAGGTCCTTGAATTCTGGACTTATAAGGAATGTTTATGAGATACAGACCAACTTAAAAAAGATAGAAACATTTGAAATAAACAACCTAACCCTACAACTATCAGAACTGGAGGAACATCAACAAATAAAGCCCAGAGTGAGTAAAATGAAGGAAATAACCAAGATGAGAGGAGAATAAAACCATACAGAGACTATACAAATAATTCTAAGAATAAATAAATCCAGGAGCTTCTTTGAAAAGATTTTAAAAAAATAGACAAGGCTTTAAGCAGACTCATCAAGAAATAGAGTGAGAGGACCCAAAGAAACAAAGTCAGAAATGAAAGAGGAGAGATTTCAGCTGATACCACAGAGATACAAAGAATCATAAGAAATTACTATGAAGAAATATATGTCAAGATATTTGAAAAAAGGGGTGAAATGGACAAATTTCTTGAAAAAATATAATGTCCCAAAGCTGAATGAAGAAGTAGCAGAAAGCTTAAACAAACCAATAACAGCTGGTGAAATCAAGGCAATAATTAAAAGCTCCTGGCACACAAAACCCTGACCCAAATTGTTTCACAGCAGAATTTTAAAAAACTTTAAGGAACAGCTAACCTCTATCTTTCTCTAAATATTCCAAAAAATCCAGGGACGGAAAAGACTCCCAAACTCTTTTTATGAAGCCATATCATCCTAATTCCAAAACCAAATAAAAACACAACTAAGAAGGAAAACTACAGGTCAATATCTCTGATGAACACAGATGCTAAAATCCTCAACAAAATACTGCCAAACCACATCTGGCAATACATTAAAGAGATCATACACCATGATCAAGTAGGATTCATCCCAGAGATCCAAGAATGGTACAACATTCGCAAATCAAAGAACATAATGCACCACATAAACAAAAAGAAAGACGAAAATCACATGATTATATCAATACATGTGGAAAAAGTATTTGATGAATTATAGTACTCATTTATGATAAAAACACTCAGCAAAGTGGGAGTAGAGGGAGCATACCACAATATAGTAAGGGACATATATGAGAAACTTCCAGACAACATCATACTCAATGTGAAAAATGGAAAGCTTTCCCACTAAGATCAGGAACAAGACAAGGATGTCTGCTTTCAGCAATTCTATTTAATGTAGTATTGGAAGTTCTAGCCATAGCAATCAGACAAAAAAGACATAAAAGGCACAAATTGGAAGAAAGGAAGGAAAACTCTCATTGTTTGTAGATGACATGATAGTATATGTGGAAAAATCTATAGACTCCATCAAAAACTACTAAACCTATTAAGTGAATTTGGCAAAATAGTGAAATACAAAGTCAATAACCAGAAATCAAAGGCATTTCTGTACACCAACAATGAAATATCAGAAACAGCAACCAGGAAAAAAGTCCCATTTGCTACAGCAACAAGAAAAATAAAGTACCTACGAATAAACCTAAGGAGGTGAAACACCTGTACTCAGAAAACTACACAACACTGAAGAAAGAAATTAAGGAAAACACACATAAATGAAAACATATACTGTGTTCATGGGTTGAAAGAATTCACATCATCAAAATGTCTGTACTGCCCAAAGCAATTTATAGATTCAATGCAATCGCTATTAAAGTACCAATGGCATATTTCACAGGTATAAAACAAACATTTCAGAAATTTATATGGAACCATAAATTACCCCGAATAGCTGCAGCAATTTTGGGAAAGAGGAGCAAAGTAGGAGGGATCACAATACCTGGTACCAAACTGCATTAAAAGACCACTGTAATCAAAACAATCTTGTACTGGCATAAAAACAGGTACATAGACCAATGGAACAGAACAGAGAGCCCAGAAATAAACCCAAGTCACTATGGTCAATTAATATTTGACAACAGGGGAAGCAGCATAAAATGGACCAAAAGTAGCCTCTTCAGCAAATGGTATTGGCAGAGCTGAACAGCTACATGCAAAAAAAGTGAAACTTGACCACCAGCTTACACCATACACAAAAATAAATTCAAGATGCATAAAAGACTTAAATATAAGATGTGAGACCATAAAAGTCCTTCAGGAGAACATAGGCAGGAGAATCTCAGATATTGTACACCGCAATAATTTCCATCAAAATATTTTAAGTATTAAGTTTATTATGGTCTTTAGATTTATTTTTAGGCATTTTTGTTGAATTCAAAACTGATAAAGATTTTACTTTTTTGACCTTCAACAAAAACCCCTTTATCTCTTTAATGTAGTTAATCACCACTTTTAGTTGTAACAATAAACACATTTTACATCACTTCTCACTATGCATTATACACTATAGGACCAAGTCACATAGAGTTTTTTTTTCAATAACTGACTCTTTTTCATTTTCATATGTCTCTAATAATCCACTTCTTTCTAGATATTCTCTCATGTCATCTAATATGTCATCTAAACTATAAAGGCTAATTTATGTAATAGAACTTCTCCGGTAACCCTTCCTACTGTCGTAGGCTAGACTAGTTGCTGTCCAGTCCAGTTACTTTTCTCCAATACTCTCCTGTTTAAACATAGTATCCTGGATCTTTTGCCTTCTCCTCTTTTAAAAAGTATATTGCTATACCTTTGTATAGCTGGAAAAAATACTTTTCAGTGTCTTTCTAAGAAAGGGTACATGGGAGGTAAGCATTGATTCCTTGCATACAAGAAATTGCCACCATCTACTGTTTCAGTTGATTGATAGTTGAGCTTAACTATCAAATTCTGGTAGAAAATCATTTTTTTTCAACGTTTAAAGGTGTTATCCAATTCGGTGTTGTCTTTATGTAGTATCCTTATTCTTTTCTTTTTTAGTTCCTAAAGATTGTGGAATCTTTTCCTGGTGAAATGAAATATGATGATAAAGAATATTATTGCTGTTTTCTCTCACTGAGAAATGTTCATTGAGTGATTCAATTGAATTGATTATCTGACTAGCAATCAGCCCTCCATAATCAAGGGGGAGGCTTGTGTATAATAGAAGCTTCTAAGGCTACGTGTTTTTTCTTGATTTTATAATGGAATGTGTTCACTTGGCGTCTATATAAAATACTTTCTTTTTCTAGATACTTTGCCTATTGAGGGTTTTTTTCTCTTTTTGGTATAATATAGAATAGTTTTTTTTTAATTTTATTTTAATTGTTGTTCAAGTACAGTTTTTATTACATCTTTGATAAAGGGGTTATTTAGAAATATGTTTATAAATTTCCAAGCAGTTTAGGTTGTTGTTGTGCATTTTATTTGAGGGAGGAGGACAAGTACGATGTTGTAATTGAATTTTTAAAATTTTTTACATAGATTTACTGTTGATTTCTGTTGCTATGGTAAGAAAATATGTCCTGCAAAATCTCAGCTGTCTGGAAATACTAAAGCAATACTTCCCAATATTTTAACATGATGATATACATAGAAATGATAATATTTATGAGGCATACTGCATAAATGAATGAGATTGGCTGGAGATTTTGACTCAGGCAGTGTTCAACTTTCTGAATAACTAAGAGGAGCTACATCTCAGCAGATCTGTAAGACATTTGTGAAACATTGATTGATAAGTTCAGCATTAAAGATTCATTTATGGCCCAGGATTTGCCTAAGAAACCAGTGAATATATCACCTATAGTCTATTTATGGATCCAACAGTTCATATGGATACAATTGAGCTAAGTGTTGTTTCAATTTTTTATGTTCTTGATTATATTTTGTCCTGTTAATCTGTCGAATTCTGGAAGACTTCTGATTACATTTAGTGTTGAATATCTTTTCAAGTTGTTTGTCATTCTTTTTTTAGAATATTTTAATTTTTCAATTGCAGTTGACATATAATATTGTATTAGTTTTAGGCATACAATGTAGTTATTAGACATTGATGTAATTTATTAAATGATTACCATGAAAAGTCTAGTACCCACCTGACACCATTAACAGCTGTACAATAGTATTGACTATATGTTGTACTTTACATCCTTATGATTGTGTCATTCTTGATTTTTCTTTAAATTGTTTATATCCTGTGACTATTTTAATTTCATTTTCTATTTTTTTATTTTTATGAATTATTTAAAATTGTAAATACTAATATTTTGACTTCTATGTCTTCATCTAGTCTGTCCCATTTAAAATTTATGTGTGCTGGGTTTGTTACACAGATTTTTAAAAAATATATATAATACATGATTTTTTATCTTATGATTTGTATTTTGCATTATTGAGATATTCCTCTATATTTTATCTTGTTAATTTTAAAATTTTTAAATAACTGAATATTGATTCATCTTGAGTTTTTATGTATAGTGTTAAAATAGGTGACCTTTTTTCAGTTTGCAATACTACTGATTAAGTGGTACATTCTATTTTTAAAGATTGTAATACTTCCTCTATCACATATCAAGACAACTTATCTCCTTGGGTATGCTTCCTGAATCTCTACTTTCCTGTATTAGTATAGTTATCTAATCTGCATATCTACACTAAGATATATAATAATGATAGGGCTATAACACATTTCATTGTGTAGTGGGGAAAACCCCACTTTTTTCCTATTAGGATTTTAAAAAAATTATTCTCAAATATAACATTAGAAACAGTTGCTGAAATTCTACCAATATTCCTATTCAGATTTCTTTATACATGCTCTGATTTTATGAGCTAATTCAGGGAGAATTGATACCATCATAATATTATTTTTTTCATTTGTAAACAAGGTATATGTTAGGCATTACTTAGATCTTATTCTATGTTTTTTGATATTACTTTGTAATTTTTTCCAAATTACACTGTAGTTTTTTTTAAAGACCTTTTCTAGGTACCTTACAATTTACAATGCTAATGTTGGTGTTAATTTCTAATGCTCTGTTTTCTGGTTGGTTTCATAGTGACATTATTTTTATGCATTTCTTTTTAATCTTGTTATTTTTTAAATTTTTTTTAAAAAATTTATCTTTATATTTATGTATATAATATTATCTGCAAAAATGATCATATTTTTTCATTCTTAAAACTTTTTATTCATTTTTATTAATTTCTTGTCTTATTGCAGTGCATAACATCTCCCATAGAACATTAAATTACAGAAGTTAAGAAGGAGCAATCTTGACTTTCTCTGACTTTCATAAAAATGTCTTTGAAATTTTGTCTTGAAATATGAAATTAGTTGTAAATTTTTTTGTGTTTATTGCCAATCTTTATTTTTTATTGTTGTTTCTTTTATTTAATTTTACTTTAATTGTTGTTCAAGAACAGTTTTCTGTCTTTTACTCCTACCCCAGCCCCCCCAGCTGTAAACTGTAAATTTTAAGGAACATTCTTTATTAGCTTTATGTGTCTAGTAGAATGTGTGTTGTTAAAACTAAATATAAACTTTGATGCTTCTGGTTATTTAATCTGCCATTTTCTGAGGGAGATTTAAGTCTCCCATTCTGATAATGAATTTTTCACTTGTATATAATTTGATCTCATTTCACTTGGTTAATGTGAAGCTATGTGCTCAGGTTCATAACTAGTTCATAATTGTTTTATTTTCTGATGACTATTTACTTTATCATTACATATTCTTTATTTAAATTTCATTTGTTTTTATAAACCAACTTTCTTTCAACAAATACACATTTCACATATTTTTCTGACTTTTTTGGGGCAGTCTTTCCCTCAATTTTATTTTATTTTTTAATATATGTAATTGATTATTTTATAACATTTGTCTCATCACCCCCTTTAATTTCCTCTGCCCTGCAACACCCCCCCCCCACTTCCCATCCTTAGTTCATGTCCATGGGTCATACATATAAGTTCTTTGGCTGATATTTCCTATACTATTCTTAACCTCCCCCTGTCAATGTTATACCTGTCATTTGTGCTTCTTATTCCTGGTATCTTTATTCCCATTCTCCTTGCTCCATGCTACTAATCCTCCATATGATCTCCATTTCTATGATTCTGTTCCTATTATAGTTGTTTGCTTGGTTGGTTTTGGTTTTTAGTTCACTTGTTTTTAATTGTGAGTTTGTTGTCATTTTACTGTTCGTACTTTTGATCGTCTTTTTCTTAGATAAGTCCCTTTAACATTTCATATAATAAGGGCTTGGGAATGATTAACTCCTTTAACTTGACCTTACCTGGGAAGCACTTTATCTGCCCTTCAGTTCCAAATGATAGTTTTGCTGGATAGAGTAATCTAGGTTGTAGGTCCTTGTTTTCCTC
>PVKM010010553.1:23831-34838 GCA_004027735.1 Carollia perspicillata | reverse complement strand
TTGTTCAGTAGTTCAGTTGTAATTTTGATGTAGTTGTGGGAGGTTCCGAGTACCGTGTTTATCTATGCCACCATCTTGACAGGAAGCTAATGACAAGTGGATATTTGAGAAAAAGTATTTTATTATTATTTTCATGTCATAGAAGCCACATTGATTAAGGTAAGCTTGAAATCATCCTTAAAACACAAATTGAATTTATCTTATTGAACTTATAATGCCTAAAATTTAGATTTTATAAACTCTCCAACAGTTTATAAGTATTATAATAAAAACTATGGAAAGCTAGCTTAAACCTTTAACTTATAAACAACAACTGTAAAGATTCTTACTATGCTATGGAGGAAATTTCAGTTTTTTTTAAGAACTGTAACTTGATGATCTATCAATTATTCTAAAGTAATGGCCATTTCCTTGATGTTTTAGGTTCTGATAACATTTTGATTTTCTTGAAGTCTAGCTAGGTGTTCAGTTTATTAATCTAATTGATGTTTAAAGATTTATTAAAAATGCTCTGGTGAATTGATAGATTAATGGGAGAATTTTAGACAGAGATAACATTATGATAAAATTAACAATGGTGAGATATGGAGTGACTGTGTGGCCCCTTTAGAGAGAGTCATTGTGGGAGACCTCTCTGGGAGGGGCCATTAGAGCTGAGACATGAATGACAGGCATTAGATAGCCTGTCAAAGGAAGAACTGTAGGGTAAGTACTGTAAGAATATGGAAACAGAAAATATAAAGGCCCTCAAGTAAGAAGAAACTTTGTGTGTTTGAGGGATAACAAGGAGTCCAGGGGCAGAAGTGGAATTAGTAAAGGAGATAGAAGTTGCAGATGAGTGAGAGAGGTAAGCAGGGCCATATTACGCTCAGCCCTGCAGAACACAAGGAGTTCTGTATTTATAAGTATGGAAGTATTCCCAAGATATGGTTGAGTTAAAAAATATGTTTTCAAATAGCCTGAGTAGAAAGAGCACCTTCATGTAAAACTGTATATTAATTTCCATATGTGTCTATAGGTACAGAAATACATGCAGGTATATATAAAGTCTATACAGAAGATATACAGCCATGCAATATGAAAAATAGAGATATTTATTGAAGTAGATACAAGAAACATTGTACTTAGGACAATGACATCTCAGTCCTTCAAAGTAGGCACCCTGGGACATCACACAGTTCTCCCAATTGCCATTATCTGCCCTGTCATATTTTCCTGAACCTTGTTGATGGTCTGAAATATCTTCACTTTCAAAGGTGCTTTTAGTTTTGGGAAAAGACACAAGTCACAGGATATCAAATCTGGGATGTAGGGGCACTGAGTTATCTGGGTGATTTGATGTCACCAAAAGACTCTATACAAGACACGATGCATGAGCAGGAGTGTTGTGGTGATGAAGCTGTCAATCACCAGTTGCCCATAGCTATGGCCTTCTGAATGATCCAAATACTTTCCATAGAGGAATGGTCAAGCTTAATGCAAAATCTGATGCAGATTCATTGCTCTACTTACTCTATTATTTAAAATCCAATGGCTACACAGTACACATGCTCACTCAACAGCATCTATCGTCCCCCACTGACTAGTACAGTGAAGTCGTCATTGTTCACACATGCACATTCCAGGCCATTCTCCTTGAGTGCCAGGTTACTTTGATGTAGTGCAAACTGTTCTCATTCATGGCTGGACTTTTTCCAAACAGACCTTGTATTTAGCAAAATATAGATTTCCAGCTAACAATGGAAATCTGTGAGTGCTGGACTTTGTATAATATTCATTCTCCTTTTTTGTATTGTTTTTTGCCTAAATTGTTTACATAAAATGGCAGACAGATATCAAATATGCATTAATGAAAAATGAGCTATAGTTCTTGTTGACTAAGATTGTGGCTTTCAAACTCATGCCAAGTGGAAAAAAGACTTATGAAGTGGTTTGTTGAAAATCATTAAGAAATATAAAAATAAAATGATATACTATTTTTGGTTTTCATTGAATATGAAAGATAAAAAAAACTGAAAAAATTCACAGTGCACACAATACAATCAACAAAATTCTCTTATTGTGTACCAAAATGAAGTTTTCCACATTCAACCTATAAAGTGTCAAATTGTAAAATATAAAAAATAAATGTATAACTGAAGGACTGAAATGAAAAAGTAAAAAAAGATCAATAATACTGAAGATATACACTAATTTCACTACTTCTTTCAGTACAGTATTTAACATAATCTGTACTGAACAAACAAGGGTTGTGTGCAAGAACTCAAGTTGGATTAAATGCAAATGGATGTTAAGAGTAAAATGTGACTGCCAAGGGAAGCAGGCTGGGCAGAAAGCAGGGCACACAGGTTGCTGCCTTCATAACAGAATGGTCAGACTTAGTTATTATTCCACACAAAAATAAATAGAGAATTCTCCTTAGATGTTCTTCTTCCATCAAAATCTTTCCAGTTGTTTTCTTATATGCTACTCCTTTTCCCTTCTTCACATTTATCTTTTGTTTCCATCCCCTTATTCCTGTGATATCCACAGAGATCTGGATTCACTTCAACAAGCTTTGTATTTGACATGTAACTAGTTCTATGGAAAACCACTAGGACAGCGTTATTGTTCCAACCATGGACTAATTCCATAAATAATCTGATGAACAGAATTTTTTCTGCCTATACAAGTAGCTTGGGTTCCACTCCATATATGGAAAAAAGTCCTTTCTGTCCTTATTTAATTAAGCAAATGCCTGTCTTTTGGCAAGGAACAAAGAAAAACAGTAATCACTTCCAGTTCATCCACATCAGGATATTTAGTCCCAAAAGACAAAGATTTAATTTATATCTTTATTATTATAACCCCCAGGTATTTTTCTCAAAGTGGTTGATTCCAGAAAACTTCAGAAGAGGTTATTTGTAGATACATCCTGCTTACAAGAATAGTGTATGGACAATAGCATGAGAATACCTTGACAATGCTTGCAGATAACGTGCTATTGGCACTGGTCCACCATGGCTATACTCTTCCACTTATTTGTTTTAATAAATCTAGTTCAATCATGGTCTTTGAGGCTTCTGGATGTTTCCCTCCACCCCCCTTTTCCAATCTTTATCCCTGCAAATGTGCTAGATTGTTGTCAGGGTTGGATCTTATCTCTGGCCATATTGAAATCCACCCTCCCCTGTAACCTTACCTCTGCTCCTCCATCCTGTAGGATTGCATCTAACTTTTGCTTACCTGGGTATTTATTGGCTTAGATTTACTCTCAAATCTTAGCCCTGAAGCTTGTATAGTTGGCAATCATTGCCAACCTAGTTTCCTCTTTGACTGTTTCAACAACAGTACAAGTAGAGCTGAGGCTGGCATCTAGACTCTTGTGAAATGATCCATGTAGAAGCTGGATTGAGTTGTGTGGAGAAGAGGTAAATCTCTGAGAAAAAGAAAATGGAATGCATGCAAATCCATAACTCATTATGCAGGCCTGTAGAAGACAAAGGCCCACGCTTGTGAAGGGCTGGACTGGGCACCAGCAACTTTCTGTAAATATACTTACCTCTCCAACCCAGCATCAAGATGATATTATTTTCCCATTGAAGGCTGCAGGTGTTAGCTAGGTACGACCTTTTTGTTTTTTTAGGCAGTTCTGACCACCAGCTAAGAATATTTATTATCTATCTATCTATCATCTTTACTCAAGGATGTTTATTTTAGAGAGAGAGGAAGGGAGAGAGAAACACACACAGAGACAGAAGCTTTGACATGAGAGAGAAACATCGATCAGTTGCCTCCCATACATGCCCTGACTAGGGACTCAGTCTGGTATGTATGCACTCTGACCAGGGATGGAATCCACAACTTTTTGGTGTATGGGACCATGCTCCAACTCACTGGCCCACCCAGCCAGGGCAGCCTTGGCTTTATTCTTAAATTTTGATTAAATGTTTTCTTTTATCTCACTTCAAATCTTTTCATAAAGCTGTTAATAGAATTCAGGGTTCATATAAGTTAGCTTGATATCAAAAGCCATAGCAATTTCTCAGGACTGGCGTAATACATCAACTTCCAAATAAGATATTTTTTTACCTGCCTTCTTTTATAATTTTCTACTGAAATTTTCTTTCCCTCATATAACAGGAGTAAAAAGGGGAAAATATGAAGGAAATTATGCTGACAGCATAAAAATAATTTTGTGTGGTTACATGGAAGTGATTTTTCTCTCTAGTCTTAAATAAATGAGAAGTACCTAATCTCCATCAATTTATTAGTTAGAATCTGATAGCAGTATGCCATTCAAAGTTAAAATATTATATAGATGTTTGCTTTCTTTTGTACCTCATGTATTCTTGAAAAGATATTCTCTAGTTGACGGTATGGATTCAATAATATTTATGTATGGATTAGATCTATGTCCAGAAAGAAACACACACACATACAAATTCCTGGTCTGCTTAAATCGCCCATTTGGATGTTGACCTCTGTCACACACGGGTGTGTCTACTCATACATCCCTGAGCCATTTCAAAGAGTTTCCAGATTTGTTGTTAAGGTTTCTTGCTAAATGTAACAAATATAGCTCACTTTTAGAGTTTACAGTCTTAACTTTTGCAAAAAACATTTTTTGTTAGTTCACAGGGAGATAAAATCTTCATGTGCAGCTCTTAGAAACATGGAACTATGGTCACGGAGGCACACCAGTTGTTTCTATTGCCCTTGTACCCAGCACTGGGTACCTATGACACTGTATCCCATTAGTCAGTTTTAATTTATATGTAGACATAGAAACTTGACTGTGTCAAAAATTAATATCCTAGTTGTCCTTGACAAGTCCTCTGGATTTCCCTGTGATCATATCCTTTAGTCACTTATCACCTTTTCTACCTACTCCTTTGCCTCCAATCTGAGACCACAGTAGAGAAGTCTGTTTTCCCCTTGGTACCTAGTGCTGCTCTCGTATTCCACATGGCGGAACCCTGGAAAGTCTTTGGAGACAGGATCCTTAGCATGAAGGTTTGGTATTCCAAAAATAAATGGTGGCAGCAGTGGGATAACTCCAGTGTAGTTCATTTTATTTCTTTTTTCTAAAAGAAAATCATTTACTTACTTAAAATATTTAAAATGATCATTTATGAGCATTTTTCTTATATAGAATCACTGACTATAACTGCTAGGGAATAAACAAATACATTCAAATCCAAGCAGTAATAGAAGACATGTATTGTTCTACAGTAAATGTTCTTACTTAATAAAAATATAAAAAACAATAAAACCCTCCCCAAACTTTAATGTATTCATAGATTTTCAATTACGCTTTCTGTTTCATGCTCCTTCCTGTTCCTCCTATGAACAGGAGGAACAAGGCAAATTGTTTGGCTTTCGGGTTGCAGTGTCGCTACAGTTCGTAATGGCAATTTACATTTGCTTTTCCTTGTCATGACTAGTGAGAGGAAATGAGCTCTTGGTAGAATATACCAAGGGTGTGAATAATTTAGGCTGACATGCTTTAATTTTCCTTTCCAAAAAAAAAAAAAATGGAAAAGGAAACTGAAGTTGTGACTACATGTAATCCAAGAATTAACGCGAGTCTCCAGTGTCGATCCTGTGCTCAAACTGCTCCGGAGGAGATGTCTGTGTGGATGATCCCCGTGGACAAGGCGATTGGAATTGAAGGCCGGTTTGGGGATCAGCTCTCGTCGTGGTCTCAGTTATTTCTATGTTTTTCTGTTGTTATTGAAATACAGTTGTGATCATTGGAGTGGAATTGTTTTGATCGGTAATTATGTCTCAAGCTAAAATGATCAAATTCACCACATCAAGCAGCCATTGGGCAGCTATAATCATTACCACTTATGGTATAAATTTACTAAATGCTATAGCTTTGGAGACAGCTAAGACAGACTCGCTTAAGTTGAGGAAAGAAAAGAAAAAAAGTAATTTACCTACTGACTTCTTTCCAGATTTACAGAAAGTCAGGGCCAGGTCTTAGTAAGTTTCCTGGCCTTTATAGGAAGCCTGCTGCAGTACTCAATGTTCTTTACCTAAAAGCAGCAGTAAGGACAGCTCCTTTCTTATCAGCTTCTTGGTTCCTGGTTTTGATGTTTTTAGAGCAGGAAGGAAGTGACTGCCCAGAATCCACGTCTGGAGGCCTTTTGGAAAAAATAGGTCTCTCTTGTTTCTTTGAATGAAAGAAAGATATTCCTTGGCTTTTTTTTTTCAGGTAATGACTAATAATATCTTAATTTTGTAAACATATTTAGGAAATGATGGATTAATGATTTTTGCGAAGGATTTGGATGGCTACAATATATCGCCTAATGTACAGGTACAGAGTTAGTTGTACAGAGAAAGGTGACAATGCAGGTTGATGCATTTTGAAGATTTTACTCGCTTCTTTAAGCTTAGTTTAGTTAATTACACTTCACTAAGCCTTGATCTGCTGAAGCCATCCAACTCCGTAAAATTCTTTCTATGCAAATAGCTGCTGATAAGGGGGCTTACATACGATTGTTTTTGTTTAACCTAACTGTAATGTTTCTTTTCCTGAAGTAAGTTGCTTCGCCAATTCTTTTTTTTTTTAAAGAAACAGTTCCAATTTTTACTTATAAAATTACTCAAAACAGCAACAACAGATTTACAGAGGCACATATCCAATAACAAAACAGGAAGGAAACAAACTATTCCAGAGACATCTTGAGAAATTTCGAAGGAATACACATGAGGCTAAAAATCTGCAACGGAACCGTGGCTGCACAACGGGTTGTATTTATTCCCACGTTTTCTCAATTAAGTTCTTCGTATTTGCCTTTCTCTTTTCCAACTTGTCAAGATTCGGCTTTGCCAATTCTTTTAGCAAAGTTACACCCGTTTCTTCTATCATCTTTTACCATTTGGTACCTGGTAAAATTGGGACCCAAAATTCACAGTTGTTTTTTTTTCTAAGAACATATGCTCATTCCAGCAAAATAAATAAATAAGCCAACAAACAAATAAATAAAATAACCAAGAAAAGTACTCTGTAGGTATCTATGGATTCCAATCCTTGGTGGTATTTTTAAATATCAACAATTAACATTTAACATGATAAATCTTTTGTTGCTTTGGATTACTCAGTGAATAGAAAATTGGGGCTACTTTGATTAAAGCTAAAGGAGAAAGTTCTGAATTTCTTTGATCTTTGTCTGTTGCAGGGGGTGTGGGGGGAGGATAACAGAAGAGACAGGGTTATTAATTAACTTCTATAAAACCCATTTTATTTGATTAATGTTTTAGAAATAAATTTAAATTAGGGCAATATATGCTAGATAATTAAGTGCTTACCTGGGTTATTACCAGAATATCCTGCTAGGAAATTTATTAACCTATAGATTACTTATGATCCCCCTTTTCCCTATCATATACTAAAAAGCCCCCATCTTTTTAGTATAACCAATATTTTTTGAAAATATAACTATGACTTCAAGAAACAAAACACAAACACCAATGAACTGCTCCATTGGGATAAGGTTGAAATCTTTATTAAGGACACTGTAAATAACTTTTAGTGTGCTTCAAGTTAAACTACTGATCTCTCTTCCAGATTATGTTGCACATGTGTAAGTTTCTGGCTTAGTAACAGATGACATGACTCAGCAGTCATTTAGAGTAATCTGGATTAAATCAAATCACAGTCTGGCATGATGTAGATAATAAAAATTCCCATTACACTCCTTATTTGTCATTTCAGATAAAAAACCTTGTTTGCAGAGGATAATTTTTCTTAAATAATATTTTCTTTGAAATTAATTTTTTAGTGTAGAAATGTTCTAGCACACAAAAGTAGACAGAATAATATAATGAGCTTCCCTATGCTAATCAATTAACTTCACAATTTTCAACATTTTGCGATCTTGTTATTTCTCTTCATTCCTCCTCTTTTCTATTGAGTATTTCAAAGCAAATCCAAGAAACTAGGTTATTACTCAGAATACATTTCTAACTGATAAGGCTTTATCTTTCACAACAAGCATGCCATTACTGAGTCTGACAAAACTGAAAATAATTTCTTAATATCATGTAATACTGAGTCTACATAAATATTCTCTATAATCCTCCCAATTTTTACCCTGACCTAGCTCTAGGTCATCCCCAGCCCTTTGGGACTCTCACTTCTGGGAATGAGTACATCAATAAAACAAACAAACGGAGAGTATCTTTGCTCTTTTTTTCAGCCTAAAATACCAACTTAAATCCATTATTTCCAAGGTTCTCTAATTCTGAATTTTGCTTAGTATAGTGTTATAATATCCAAGAAGTAAGCAAGGCCAAGTTATTTGAATAAGAAATCAGAGATTAGATTCTAGAATTCATTCTGCTTAGAGTCTCCTTCCCAAGCCCTTTGGGAGGCCCATGAGCAAGAATTAAACTTAGTTGTTGGTTAAAAGCAGGGTTTCCTCATAGGGGGTTAATTATTTTCTTTTCATTAAGATATGTCTGTTTACATTTTCAAGTAATCTATAGTAACCTTAGTTGTAGTGGGTCACTAGTTCATGTCTTCAACAAAGTCGTAATGAATGTCAATTGTGCCCAAAACATTGTGCTAGTAAGAAAAATACAAGCTATAAAAGCAAAAAGCACTGCACAGCAAATAAAATAAACCTTAAAGACTTCTAAAATTTGAACAGTTGGAGACAAAGAAGGTCATTTTGGATGGAGGAAAGAGAGTGAGCAAAAGCATAAAGGTAGGAAATACAAAACATGACGAATAATAAGTCTGGTGAGTATGACACTCTTTAGTCCAAACATCATGAAGCGCCATGACTAGCCATGTGGCTGGGTGTATATATTACGTAACCATCCAGTAAGCAGAGATTCCAGTAACTGCTATCAGCCACTGCTGCCAGGAACTACTGATGGGGTGGCATGTTTAGAATGTCAAGACAATGATTGTTAATGTGTGACCAGTCAAGAAAAGTGACCCATGGTAGAAGAATCCAGTACAATGTGATGTAATAATTAATCCATCTAGATAATATTTTACCTTCAAATCTAACTTAGTTGTTGGGTCAGTAGGCAAACACTGATATTGTTCATTAGAGAAAAATTTCTTTACCACTTGGATCGAGAAGTTCATGCTCTATTAAGTTAAACTTATTTTTGCTGAGGGGCTGAGTCTTTCTTAGATCTTTCATACAATAACCTCACAAGATTTTTTTGCTTTCTTTCAAAAGGCAAAACTCTAACACTATGTCACTTACACAGAAATATCAAGATCTTCGTGACCCCAGTCCAAGCTTACAATTGTGGTTGTCTTTCAGCCAAAGGAGACATTCAACATTGGTGATTTAGGTTTGCTTTGCTGTGTTCAGCACTAAACTATAATATCCTGATCAGAGAATGACTTCTTCTCAGACTAGGACAATGTTCTAGTCTAGGCCATGTGCTTTAAGGAGCCTAAGAAAAAGCCCCATAAACATTAACTAGAAATTCAATTTCATCTAATGTGTGTTGAGTATTTATTATGCACCTGGCACGGTATCAGGTGCGTAAAAGCATCATTTGATTTAATCGTCATAACAATGCTATGACAAAGGTTATTATAATTTTTTCCATTTCGGAGATGAGGAAGCTGGGGCTTAGTTAGAGAAGATGAGTAATTCACACCAGGTCACGTAGCTAATAAGTGGAAGGGCTGGTTTTTGAGCCCCATTGGACTATTCTGGTAAAGCCGCAGGCACCTGAGCAGGAATGGGGGCCTGTTTGTTGCCACGGAAAGTGGGTAAAAGGAGCCCATTGCTGCCCTCTGCCCCCCCCCGGTATCTTCAGGTCCCAAGTCTTCACTGCTTGCTATTCCTTAACTCAAGTCCTCTCTCTCCCTTTCCTTGCCTGTATTTCTTTTTATTTATATTGTATATTAATTTTATTTTCTTAGTTAGTCATTGACTTACCTCTAAGGTGTCAGGCCTTGCCTGTTAGGAAATTACAAGGAGCACTAGCAAGGGGATGGATGAATATAGCACAGTATAACAAACGCTGGATTGCTTTGAGAAAACAAAGATCTAAAAAAAAATAAAAGCTAAAAATGTGTCCTGGGAAATGATACTTGAGTTGTGTCTTGTAGAAAGAATTGGATAAGTGAAGAAGTCGGATGAGCTTTCCAGGCAGACACACTAGCATATGTATGGTCACTAAGTTTGGGCACCAGTCAGACAGGGCTCAGATCTGCTGGTCATTGCGGGTGGCCGGAATGCATGCGAGTGCTTCCTGGTGGTGTTAAGAGATGACTTAGAGACACAGGCAAGGACCAGACCATGAAGCACTTGTGTGCTAAGTTAAAGACGTTAGATGTCAGCCTGAAAGTTATCAGGAAATCATCAAAAGATTTTAAATTAGGGAAATAAACATTTTTTAAAATTAAAAAAAAATACAATTTGGGCTGTAATCATTACTTGCATAGCTAATTGCTATGCCTGGAAAAGGAGGCCCTAAATTTGCCCCAAGATTACACATAGCTGGAGAGATTTTAAATCGCATCATTACCCTGTGATTTCCTGATGAAAGAGCTGAGTCTTCCATCCTATTTCCTGATCTCAGAAGCTCTGGGCGCAAGGCAGCCTTTGTAAATTGTCCTTAAAGCTGTAATCACCATAGCCAGCTTGCTAGGCTCAAAATGCTCTTTAGCACATGAAAGAGATTCAGATCCCACTTTCTCTCATACTGCTCTCCACTCGCATTTTCATATCACTCTAGGTTCTGGGCTACTGAATTGTCATAATCATGTTTTAGTCTTTTTTTTCTCTGCTATTACAGCACCTGAAGTTTGGGGAAGTTCAGATGAATTGCTCTGCTGAAGGTAAACCCACAGAGTCATGTGGGAGATGTGGTATTGGGGCAGAACCAGCAGGTGGCTCGAACAAGCCGCATCCAAAAAACACTAACCTTCTCCCAGGACCAAACTGGAATTACAACTAAATTATAGAAAAATCGTCCTGAATAACCAACTGAATGCTAGCTAGAGAGAAGCCTTATAACCAAGGACTTGTGGAA
>PVKM010010553.1:0-23731 GCA_004027735.1 Carollia perspicillata | reverse complement strand
CCAACCTAGAGCACTAGAACTGGGAAAGGAATCCAAATAGCATCCAGCTATGAAAAGAAGGGGAGTTTCTGTCTGCCAGGAAGAGATGGCTGGAGATACAGAGAGCCTGTTAAAGGGCCAACATACAAAATTTCCTTTGCAGCCACTTTCCCTGGGCTCTGGCAGAGGGAGAGCAGAGTGTACTAGAACTTCAAGGGGAGAATCTGGCATCGGTGGTTCCAGAAGACAGAGATGAAGGGTCAGCTGCCAGAATCCCTGTGCTGAGTCATTCCCCATTCTGTGGAATGTATCTTTCTTGGGCTGAGCACTCCCCTCCATGTGGCATCAGCCTGGGGGGAAGCAATAGGCCCACACATAGGAATCTCTCTCACCCCACCCTGTGGAGTTTAAGCCAGACTGATGAGGAGTACAGCTGGAGGCACTTTCAGCAATTAAGCCTAACAGTCAACCTGCAGGTGAGGGAAGGAGGAGGTACAAGCTGTGGATCACTAAGCTCCAAATAGGTTGCCCTGGGGCAGCCAAAGGCAGCAACTGACAGGCCTGCACCAGAGCCTTTGTAGATATACCTCATGCATAGAAATAAACACAAAGAACTAGCCAAACTGGGAAGACGAAGAAACAGGCCCCGAAAGAAAAAAAAGCAAGAGAGTTCTCCAGAAAAAGAACTAAATGAAATATAGGCAAGTAATTTATCAGATAGAGAGTTTAGAGTAATGATTATAGGGATGATTAAATGCCTGAAGAAAGACATAAAAAAGAGCAGTCAAAAATAAAGAATGCAATAACTGAAATAAATAATACACTAGAAAGAATAAACAGTAGGTTAGATGAAGCAGAGAATTGTATCAGTGGTTTGGAAGAAAAGGTAGAAGAATATACCCAAGCAGAGCAGCAAAAAGAAAAAAAGAATTTCAGGGACTTCCAGTAAAGATGGTGGCATAGGCAGATATGGTTCACCTCTTCACACAACCACATCAAAATTACAACTAAAATATAGAATAACCATCACTCAAATCCATCAAATTATTTTGAGTTTTGTTCTTTTCCTCAGTTTAGGAAATTTTTCAGCCATTTTTTAAATAACTTTTTGCCACCTCCCCACTTTTAGGTTGGTTTTGTCCCATGAGTCCCTTAAGCTATATTTACTCTTTTTCATTCTTTCTTATTTTTGCATCTATGACTAGATGGACTCCACTGCCTTATTTTTAAATTCTTTAATCCTTTCCTCTACTGATTTGCACTGCTCTTAAACCCCTCCATTGAATTTTTCAGTTCAGTTATTGTATTCTTCATCTCTATGATGTTTGTTTGGTAGTTTTTAAAAAAATATTTTATTATTGTTCAAGTACAGTTGTCTGCATTTACCCTCCACCACTCCCCACCTACCACCCCAGCCATCCCCACCTCCCTCTGCTGCTTCCAATCCCCTTGGTTTTGTCCGTGTGTCCTTTATAGTTGTTCCTGAAAACCCTTACTCCCTTTCCTACCCATTATCCCTTCCCACCTCCCCCCTAGTTACTATCAGATTGTTCTTAATTTCAGTGCCTTTGGTTATATTTTGCTTGTTTGTTTGTTCTGTTGATTAGGTTCCTGGTAAAGGTGAGATCATATGGTATTTGTCTTTCACTGACTGTATTATTTCACTTAGCATAATGCTCTCCAATTTCATCCATGCTGTCACAAAGGGTAGGAGATCCTTCTTTCTGCCGCATAGAATTCCATTGTGAAAATGTACCATAGTTTTTGATCCATTCATTACTGATGGGCACTTAGGTTGCTTTCAGCATTTGGTTATTGTAAATTGTGCTGCTATGAACATTGGGGTGCATAGGTTCTTTTGGATTGGTGTTTCAGGATTCTTAGGATATAATCCCAGCAGTGGAACTGCTGGGTCAAAAAGGAGTACCATTTTTAGTTTTCTGAGGAAATTCCACACTGTTTTCCACAGTGGCTGCACCAGTCTGCATTCCCACCAACAGTGAGTGCACTAGGGTTCCCTTTTCTCCCCATTTTCTCCAACATTTGTTGTTTGTTAATTTGTTTATGATGGCCATTCTCAGGGATGTGAAGTATTATCTCATTGTGGTTTTAATTTGCATCTCTCTGATGGCTAGTGAACCTGAGTATCTATCTTTTTATACGTTGCTGGGCCCTCTGTATGTCCTCCTTGGAAAAGTGTTTGTTCAAGTCTTTTGCCCACTTTTTTTATCAGGTTGTTTGTCTTTCTGGAGTGGAGTCATGTGAGTTTTTTATATATTTTGGAGATCAAATCCTTGTCCAAGGTATCATTGGCAAATATGTTTTCCCAAATAGTTGGCTCTCTTTTCATTTTAATGCTATTTTCTTTAGCCATGCAGAAGCTTTTCAATTTTATGAGGTCTCATTTGTTTTTTCTTTCCTTTGTGTCCCTTGCTGTAGGGTCCATATCAGTGAAGATGTTGCTGCATGGAATATCTGAGATTTTCCTGCCTATGTTTTCCTCTAGGACTTTTATGGTGTCATGACTTATATTTAAGTCTTTTATCTACCTTGAATTTATTTTTGTGTATGGCGTAAGTTGGTAATTGAGTTTTATTTTTTTACATGTAGCTTTTTAGATCTCCCGACACAATTTGTTGAAGACACTATTTTTACTCCATTTTATGGTTCTGCCCTCTTTGTCAAATTTAATTGACCATAGGGACTTGGGTTTATTTATAGACTCTCTATTCTGTTTCTTTGGTCTATGTGTCTGTTCTTATGCTAGTATGTTTGGTACAGCTTTTATATTCTCTTTTTGTTGAATTTTTTACTTTGTTCAGTTATATGCTCCTGACTTGGTGAGCATTTTTATAACCATTGCTCTGAATTATTTATGAGGTAAATCACTTATCTTTGTTTTATTATGATTAATTTATGGAGATTTACTTTATTATTTTTTTAAATCCTCATTATGTTTTATTGATTTTTAGAGAGAGATGAGAGAGGGAGAGGGAGAGAGAGAGAGAGAAACAGAAACATCAGTGTGAAAGAGGAACATCAATCAGTTGCCTCCTGTATATGCCCTGACTGTACATTAAACCTATAACATTTTGGGGTACAGAATGATCCTCCAAACAACTGAACCACCTGGCAAGGGCTACCTTATTCTTTTATTTGGAACATGTTCCTTAGTTTCTTCATGTTTCTTGACTTTTTGTGTTGGTGATCATTCATTAGATATAAGAGCCACTTCTCCCAGTCTTAACAGACTGGTCTTGTGCAGATGAACTTCATCAATGAGCCCAGGATGAGGTCTTGATTGCCTCTCAAGCCTTGGTGATAGCTCAACCCTCCATCTTTGCTCTTAGTGGCTCCAAGTAGTTGAGGGTGTGCCAAAACCCATTAGTTTCCTGAAGGGGAGGGTTGCAGTCAGAACCTAGAGGCAGTCCGATTATAAATAGCACCTGGGAAGTGAGGAAATGAGAATTTTGTCCTGTTCTGTGATGAGCCTGACTGTATAGCTGCTGGAGATGTGCCTGTTTAAAACTGCTCTCGTTTGCTATAGCCCTGTGCACTCATGAATACAAGCTTTGTTGGCTTCCGAGCTCAGTGATTTGGAGGCTGTTCCCTTGGGTAGAAGCTGTAAAACTTGGGGTGCTAAATGTGTGTATAAGCTCCTTTTAGGGAGATACTGGTGACTTGGGTTTTTTTGTTTGTTTGAGCAAATAAGAGGGAAAAGTTAGGGAAACTGGCTTTTTGGGCTCCAGAAGAATTATAGTCAACACCTGGATGTGTGCTAATTAAATGCTGAATTAAGCAGCAGCTTGTGAAATGTGTAATCAAACCACTTTCAATGAAAGATCGGCAGATGGACGTTTTTGCCTGCTTCTTCTTTTTTCAGCCCTGGGGGTTAGCTGTGGTGAGTGCTGCATGCCTGTTAAGAACCGTTCATTTGCTTCAGTCCTGTGGGACTCATGATTGCAAGCCCTGTTGTCTATCAGAGCCACACAATCTGTTTCTCTGGTGACAGCTGCAATACCTGGGGTATCTGACATGTGCTCAGGCTCCTTCCAGAGATGCCTTTCTTTATCTTGAATAATAGAGTGAGAAAGAATTTTCATATATTACACATTTAAGGTTGAGAAAAGGTATGCCAAACATTTCATGCTAGTGTCTCAGCAAGAAATCTCTTCCTCAAAGTAGGAGGCTTATGAAAAAAATGTGTCCACCTTTTCCCCCCAGATTGCCTTTAGCTTTAGATGTCATTAAGCTAAGAATGATGGAAACCACATTTTAAAAAGTTAAGAATTAAATAAAACCAAAAGAGTAGATTTATTCCTGTAGGCAGTACACACAAGTTTTTCCAGATTTTAGATATCTTGTTGATTTTGGGGGATCATTTCTAAAAAAAATCAGTAAAAATCAATATTCTGTCTGTTGACCTCAGCTGTTTACATTGCTCTTGTATAGTAATCTTGATCAGCTGCAGAAAACTTAACTGTTAACATTCCCTTGGCATATGCATGGCTACTTCAATTATTTGTTTTTTATTTTTGATGTTTTTAAAAATAATTTCCTTTGTCTTTAGAGCATATAGTAGTATCTCATGTTTACTTATTAATTAATAACATTGTCCTCATCCCACTTGGGAAGGACTCAACAGTTCTGGGTCTGTCACTACTGTGCTGACTCCCTTTACCCCAATAAACTTATCCTCCTACTGGGCAGGGGCATAGGCTAGATGGGTGTAATTTTGAATCAAGTAAATTCATCAAATGATCATCTTCTCCCTGGTGTGAGGTACTGTGGTAGGCCTGGGGATGAGAAAGATGGATAGAGTTCCTGTCTTAAAAGAGCTATTAATTGTCCAAACCTAAAGTTTTCTTCAGATATTAAAATATCACTTAACACTTCACCCCACAACTATCTCTGAGTGCTACTGTGATAGGTGAAGCAAGAAGAAGAAGGCTGTCTTTTGTGTGGAAGAAATGCTATTCAAATTCATAGCCCATTTTTAAATCTGTTGTTTCCTTTTTCTTTCTTATTTTTGACATATAAGTGGTATGAGTTCCTTATATATTTTAGGTATTAACCCCTTATTAGATATATGGCTAGCAAATATTTTTTCCCATTCCATAGGTTGACTTTTAGTCCTTTGGGTGGTTTCTTTTACTGTGCAGAAGGTTTTTAGGTTGATAGAGTCCCAACTTGTTGATTATCAATTTTGTTGCCTGTGCTTTTGTTGTCATATTCATGAAATCATTGCCACGACCAATGCCATGAAGTTTCTCCCCTGTTTTCTTCTAGGAACTTTGTAGTGTCAGGTCTGCCATTTAAGTCTTTCATCTATTTTGAGTTGGCTTTTGTGTGTGGTGGCAGACAGGGGTCCAATTTCTGCATGTGGACACGCAGATCTCCCAACACCGTTTGTTGAACAGACTGTCCTTCCTCCTTTGTATATTCTTTGTATTCTTGTCACACTGTCATATATGCTTGAGTTTATTTCTGGAATCTCTATTCTATTCCATTGGTCTATATATCTGTCTTTATGCTAGTATCATACTGTATTCATTGCTGAGTTTGTAATATATTTTGAAATAAGGAAGTGTAATATCTCCAGCTTTGTTCTTCTTTGTAAAGACTGATATGGTTATTTGTGGCCATTAATGATTCCATAAGAATTTTAGAATTGCTATTCTATTTTTCTAAAAAATGCCATTGGAATTTAATACAAATCAAAACTATAATGAGATATCACCCCACACCTATCACAATGGCTATTGTCAATAAAAACAAAGAAAAGTGTTGGCAAAGATGTGGAGACATTGGAACATTTGCACATTGTTGATGGGAATGCAAGATGGTGCAGCCACTATGGAAACAGTATGAAATTGTGCAAAAGTTAAAAATAGAAGTTCATATGATACAGCAGTACCAATTCTGGGTATTAATTCCTAATAATTGAAATCAGGTTATACATTAGAATGCTAATGTGTATTAGCATTCTCATTTCATTGCAGGACTATTCATACTAGCCAAAGTGTGTAAACAACCTAAATGTCCATCGATGAATGAATAAATAAAATACATACCTACAATGGAATATTATTCAGACTTAAAAAAGAAGGAAGTTCTTCAATATGGACCATCTGGATGAACCTTTAAAACATTATGCTAAGTAAGATACACTAGTCAAGAAGGACAATTACTGCATGATTCCATTTATAGGAGATATCTAAATAGTCAAATTTATAGAACTGAAAAATGGAATGGTGATTGCCAGGAGCTGGGAGAGGGAGAAATGGGGAGTACTGTTCCACAGGCATAAAGTTTCAGTCAAACAAGATGAATAAGTTCTAGAGACCTGCTGTACAACATTGCACCCATAAATCAACAATATTTTCTTGTATATTAAAAATTTGTAAAAAAGGTAGGTCTCGTGTATTGTTTATTTTATTTTATTTATTTATTTTTAGAGGGGGGAAGGGAGGGAGAAAGAGAGGGCAATATCAATGTGTGGTTGCCTCTCGAGCACTACTGGGAATGTGGCCTACGACCCAGGCATGTGCCCTGACTGGGAATCGAACTGGCTGTGCTTTGGTTCACAGGCCTGCACTCAATGCACTGAGCTACACCAGCCAGGGCTCGTGTAAGTGTTTTTATCACAATAAAACAATTTTTTTTAAAAAAAGAATAAGTCTGCTCAGTCAAGCCTTTGGTTTTAGATGTCTCTAAATTATTTTTACCCTCACTATGTAGCCAGAACATTCAAAGTTAATCTTTTACAGAAAATGGAAATCAAGTTTTGCAGAAAATGTTTCCTGAAAAGATTTTCTCTTTTTTATTCACTTTTTCTTCTTCAAAATACCTAGCCCATGTAAACACTCGGATTCTTTCATTCATACCAGGAACACTTGCTTGTTAGGCAATAATCAGCAAGCTCTGTGCAATAACAGGTAATGCAAAATCCCATGCAGAACCACAAACAATAATGAAACATTTCAAGTTGGCTTCTCTTTAGTTGTCACTCAGGCAGGACTTCGACTTGGGAGTGTTCTATTATTATTTTACATGTGGGTACATGCTCAGGGTTATCCTATCCATGGTTGCCAGGAGATTAAGTCTCGTACTCTGCCTTAGCTTTTATGACCAGACAATGTGGTCTTTGTTTTAATAAATACTCATGCCCACAAAAGATTCTTCCAGGGACACCATGATAACTAGTTTGTTTGAGGCAGCTTTTCTTGCAAAGAATTTTAAGCCAAAGGAAATTAGTTCAAATGGGGAATTATATTGATGTGGTATTGCGGGAATTGTTGAGAAATGAGGATAACAGACTGTTTTAATCATATGCCTTTTCATGTAATTTCTGAAAGCAGTATTAAATCATTTGGTCCCATCTGTGGAATACGATGAGACCTCTCTGCTACAGGAAAGGGAAGGGAGCTGCCAGTTGGTGTGGTGTGTGGGAGAGCCCACCCACTCAAATGAGCAGTCTTTCTGGCCCCAAAGTCCCATGTTTTTGGTTCTAAGAGTAGAACACTAGAATAAGTTTTTTGATACTTGAAGGACTAGTTAAAATAGAAATTTCCTACTTTGTGAAATTGCAATAGTAGTTTCTCTCAGAAAATTATTACATGTTAAATGAGATAATATATGCAAAGTACATTGTAAAAAATATATATATATATATTTGTTGTTGTTGTTATCATCATCATTATTATTATATGCACTAGAATCCTTTTCACTTCTCAACAGGATATGAAGAGTCTGTGGGTCAAAACTCACTTCCTTTTAAGTAATGGCTCTTCACACACACAAAAAAGCTTGGTTGAGGTATAATTGATATACAAAATACTGCACATGTTTAATGTATAAATTTGATGAACTAGGACATATGCATACATCTGTGAAACCAGAGTGTTTGGTTCTTTGTTTTAACTGAACCCCATTCCACAGCTACAAGTCACTTGCGAAACTAATGGAAAGGTGCAGCTGTACTCAGCTGAATAATGTGGGTATCATATGTTTTTCAATAATTAGATGAGACAAAATCTTCATGGAGCAACTTGAAGCTTACTAAAACATATTCCTTTTCCAAGAGATGTATTTTAATTAACTAACTTCTTTCTAAGATGTAAATAAATGGGGTCTCATTATTTTTTATCCAGAGTTGGTAACTGAGCTCAGACAATGCATGAGGATGTATAGGTGCCCAGAGTGATCAGGAAGGCGAATCTTGGGCTTGGAATGGTTGGTGGAAATCTGACTCTGCTGGGAGGAATGGCTTCATGGGATGCCAAGTTCTAGGTGCCTGCAGGACCAGGCTGGGCAACATGGAAGTAGGAGGGTGTGGGAATGTGTTTTGCTGAGGGCAGATGAATGGTGATGTGTCACTGAAATTCCCCAGCATTTGGCTGTGGCTCTCTGGCTGTGGGATAGGATGCTAATGCCTGAGGAGAGATGTCAGGACTAGTTTGGAAGGCTGCAAATTAAAAATGATTTATATTTTTGGCCAGCTCAGTTTCTTCTAATCCAGCTTTTATTGTTTATTCCAGTTCAGCCCAGCATCTCTCTTCCCCATCTTGCCCCCGGCCTGCCAACCTCCTTATGGAAGGAAAAGTTAAAAAGGGAAAGAAAATGGAAGATGTGGAAAAGCAAAGAACTTTCCTCCATTTCTGGAGGAACTGTAGCTCAGACTTCTAGGTCCTTTATCTTTCCTTTCTCTTTCATTTTTACCATGTGCATAAACCAAGGCTTTTAAAACCTATTCTGGGAATAGACAAGTCCTTTGTTAGTTTCTTCGACTTGAGTTTCTTTGAAGAAATGAGCCCCCTCCCCTGCTGCTAATGGAAATAGCATGCTTTCAAAAATTAACGTTCTTGCCTCTTCCAAATATAGGGGTGGAAATAGTAAGTTACATTTGCGTCAAATTTTTATACTTGAAATATCAAAAGTGGTTCCCTTCAGTTATATAAACATGGGAGTCTGATATTTTAAGGAAAGGGTCCCAAGGAACTTGGGTCAATTTATAAAGGCACTGTCTCTTGGTATTCCCTCATGGTTTGCAGTGCTCTTAGGAAAACTAGTTAGGATTTAAGTGATAGATTAGAAAAAATAAATAGATGTAACTGTTTGTACCTCAGACTGGTAAAGTGGGTCAGACCAGTTACACTCCCAAGGGTGTTTTGAAAGTTCACTTAGGGCACCTGAGTGAATACTTGGAGGAAAATCAAGGAAATGCACTAGAGTTCATGTCAGGTTCTCAGTGGACATTCCTGTTGACAAAAGGGAAGTACTACTGCTTGAAAGAGTATACTGAGAATCAACCAGGCACTGGGTATATTTTTGTCAACTCAAGAGAGAAGGATCGGCCTAACTTTTATGAAAGACACAAGATCTGGAAGGCTCATCTGCCCCTTGGAGGATGAAAAATGAGGCGTTCTCTGTCTCCACCACTTATGAGGCCATTTTTTCCCAGCCCTTCTCTCCTTACCCGTCCCCTTAGCACTCAAATATGATTTTCACATCAACAGAGGAATCCACAGGATCTGGAAGCCAGGTCTTCCTTGACATAAGAGCCCAACTGATTTGGTCTAGCCCCCAAAAGAGAAGATTATGGTAAGAAGGAACCAGGGCTGGGTGTCAAGGTGAGCTGGCCAGGTAGACAGTGTGAATAAACAGTATGCGCTTTGATGTTAATCCATTTTTACATTTTGAATTTTGTTTTCATATGGTTCGTCAGGAAAAATATTCCTTTTGCAAAAGCCTGAGTGAGTCTTTATTCATCAGAGTGTGGGGTAAGAGCATAGGCTCTGGGCCATGAAAACAAACTGCTAAGTTTACTTTGAGCTCTGCCACTTAACTTCTGGGTACCTTTGAGCAAGTGTCTTTACCCTCCTGGGCTCTGGTTTCCTTGTTGTGAAGGGAGGGTGAAGAGAGTACTTATCTCATAGATTTGTTGTGAGGATTAAATGAGGATTAAGTAAGATAGTGTTTGTAAAGCTCTTTACATAGTATTTGAGTTCAATCAGTGTTAGCTCCGTGTTTATTAGTGCTACCAAGGTGAAGAGGCATGCCCCAGTGTGGGGTTTCTGTCTCCAAGTGTAAAGGGAGATACCCTATCATATTTGAGAAGGAAGAAGAGATTGGTTCTGCTTTGGGTGTGTTGAGTTTAGTGAGTCAGTGGGAAATCTAGTTAAGGGCCTGAAATGCAGAAGAGAGGTCGAGGCTGAAGATTTGAACTCTGAGTGGTTGTGCATCAAATGCAGAGGTGGGGGGTAAAAGAAACATCCAAGAGAGAATTCAGAATGAGAGGAGAAGTGGTTTCTAGGGGACTGTCTTCCAGGTTCAAGAATTATTAGAAGAAGAAAATGATCATGAAGGGAATCAGAGGAAACAACTAGAGGTGGACGGGAAACCAGGGGAGAGGAATGTTAAGAAGTCAAGGGAGGGATGTTTGATTATGGAAGGAGTGGCCAAGGGAGATAAGACGGCCAAACTCATAGCCGGCCAATAGATTTAGCAATGATTCTATCACTGGTTTCCTGGTTGGGCTCCTCAAGGGAACAGTGGTGGTGAAAAAACAAAGTGCTATGGGTTTAAAATTCAAAGGGCATATTCATGACATAGTAAGGGGAAAATCAGATTATAAAACTAAGTCTAGCATGACCCATTTTTATCTGAGAGGAAGAGAAGTTAATGAAATCTTTACAATGGTATGGGTCTTTGAAGCATACCACATATTTCTTTGGTAACCAACCATGGACTGATTGTAGAGAATGGAAGTCTGACCCATCCACTGGCTATTATTTTTAGTTCTGACTTTTGCGCCCAGTTTCTAATCTGCTCTAAACTCCAGGACTAAACTCTGTTTCCCATGCCTGATTTCTGGTGCTCTCCAGAGACCGAGCAATTGCAGGGCCCCGACTCTTCCGCTTGTGGGTTGTTTTGTAACGTACTCAACCTCTACCCTCCCAGCGTGACCCCTGAGGCACCAATCCCAGGAGAAGCATGAGCTCCTGCCAGACTGCTCAAGGGGCTTCAGCCAGCGTACTGTGCCTAGAAGTCATGTGATGGAGACAGATGCTTCTAAGGAAGTTTTGAACCTTTGCTACTTAGGAAATTGAAGCCCCAGCAAAACTGGGGTCTTCTATGGTTACCATAGAAAACACTTTCCCACAAAATCACTTCCCACTTTCCCATGCTGAGTCATGTCCTGGTTTTATTTTCTCAAGTCCAATAACATCTATTGTCAATGACATGAACATTTTGTCACTGATTAGAGGGTTTTATACACTTGAAAACATGTTTTATGCTTAAGCTCAGTGATGAGAGGAGAAGCAAGCCCTTAATTTTGGGGGGATAAATGTTTCCCTTCACTTGAAGTATTCTCACTCCCACTGGTCTGTGTGACTTTGGACAAAGTATGAACCTTTCTTTGCCTTAGTTTCCTCACCTGTGAAAGAGAATTATGATGCCAAGTTTACCCATTTGTTGTGTGAAATCCATATGATAATGATGCACAATTGGTTGCTTTTTTTGGTCAGCTTTCTCCAACTCTGTCTCAGAAAGCATCTCATATTTTTCCTGGTTGATAAATTCCATCCCATGAAAAGGGAAACATCTAAGAAAAATGTGGCTACTCAGTGAATTGTAATTTCTATCTCAAAATGTTTCTTTACTCCCAAACTTTCCTTCTCCTCTGTAATTCTCAGATCAGCCTACCTCCTTCTCTCAGAACTTGATTTTGTGGGATATGGTATTTGTGAAATATAACCAGTGCTGCTTTTCCCTCACTGTCTCTTTGTCTTTCTTTCTATCTCTTCCTTGACTAGGCCATATTCACTGCCTTAGGAAAGGGAAAAGGATTTGAGATTTTGTTTTTCCCTTAAGGATTAGGGGAAGAGAGATACCTAGACAGAGGTGGTTTGAAAAGTAGACTAGAACTTCTCACTTCTCAAAGCTAAGGATTCCTTGGGCTGTCAGGATAGAAATGGATGAGAAAGGCAGGAAAACAAGGGGGTTGCCTGAAAAAGGTTCTGTGTCCTGCTCTGGGCCAAGTCTGGGCTTTTGGCAACAGCTCCAGGTGGCTTGTGAGGTATGAGAGCAGGAAGGGCCCAAGCCTCCTTCCCTTTACGACTCTGGATGGGTGGGTAGTGAGACTTTAGAGAAAATGGCTCCATGGTATTAATCTAGCCAGAGGGGACTTTGGAAGTCTCGTAGAGTCTCTCACACTGTATTTTGTTGAGAGAGTTAGATACTATCTTAGCACCCAAGAATGGCATAGAAGGAGTTTCTGAAGGGACTGTGCAAGTAAAAGCAAAGGACATTTCTGCAGGCACCCTGATGGAGCCGCCACCAAGAATGAGATGTGGTAATGGATGAATCAGCAGATGTCGGTGTGGAGAGGCTCACCGCCCTGGAGGCTCAAATGCAAGTGCTCTTTTAATTCCCCAGCCTCACTACAGATACACACATAGTCACCCAGACACAGAGACACACACACATATCCCAGCCTCATGTATACACATCAACCATGTACACATACATACACATATACCTTAGTACTAGGTGAGAGTTTAGGATTCAGATAAAAACAAAACTCAGGAAAGATGAAATTACATTTCTACTGTTCCTGTGGAATGGGTCTCCAAGAAAGAGACTGGATTCTAGAAAAAAATAAAGTTATATTTCTTACACATCAGAATTTGTGGACTAAGATATATATCTGCCATGCTTTGTTAGCTATGCTATTTATGTATTTATGTATGACATGTTATATTAGTTTTAGGAGTACCACATAATGTTTTGATATTTTGTATATTGCAAAATGGTCACCACAATAAATGTAGTTAACATTCACCATCATATATTGTTAAAAACTTGATCTCTTTTCTTTTCATTTTTGTTTCTCTCTCTCTCCTTTTCTTCTTTTTATTTTGCTCTATCCCTCAATATTACTTGCTGCAGCCTCTCTCCCCTTGGCCTATGTGAATGATCAGATCTCTTCTAACGTTAAGGTCGGAAGAAAGTAAAACACGGAATCCACCCCTCACAAAGATTGTGTGTCTGGAACCCACCAGAACCAATCTCGTTATTTTTTAAATTCCTGTTTGTGTCAGAAGCTATAAGAAACCCCAGACTTCCAGCGTAAATTTTCATGCAAGTTTGCAAATCCCATTTGGTGCCATAACCACTTCCTCCCCGACCCCTGAAATCCTTCCACTAGACCCCTTGGAACTCAGGAGCCACCACAGCTACATCCTTACACATTCCTTTGCCTGTATGTTTTCAGGCCCATGACACTCCCCTCCCCCACCCCCTGTGCTGTGTATCATGGGTGGGAGAGCTTTTCAAAAGCTCCCTTGTCATTTGGATGCCATCTAGTTTCAGCCAATAGAAAGCACTGGTGGGACATTAAAGGGTGACAGGGAAGGAGAAGAAAGGGCATTCCTCTCCATCTTTTCCCCTTTAGCCGCCAGCAGTGGCTACAGCTTCTCTATGGTTCCGGCTACCTGTGGACGACTGTCCTCTGGGGCACAGTTCCCTCTTGTTCCAGTTCCTGCTGGGAGGCCTGCTCCTGGATTCTGGCACCAACACCTCCGTTTCTGGACTCTCTAGCCAAACTAGTGATAGGAGCCTACTCTTGCTAATGTCTGTTTCTTCACTGTATTTTGCTGACCTTTTCAGCTCTTACAATACATTTGTGGGCTCTCTTCTCCTCACTGGATCTGGAATGATACAGCTTTGTTCACTTTCCTGCTCTGACCAAAACCAACATCTTTTCTGAGTATCCTGCTTCCTCCGTAGCCCTTTCCATTTGGTACAGTTTATTTCTCCCGCTGGGTCTAGATGTGAGGTAGGCATCCCCCCTTTCTTTCCTTATTGTCATTTTTAGACCATTCTTCCTCCATTCTCCCCCAAACCTTTACATTTTGAATCGTATTTCATTAGACTGCACTGTGTACACTCCTCATCTCGTACTCTTTGGGTCATTCATTTCTGGATGATGGTAGTTACTGGCTCTTTATTACTCTCTTCAATGCTATTCCTGTTGTATTTCACAGTGATTTCAACACACGTGTAAATGATTCCTCCAACATTCTGCCTTTCTCACTCCTGGAACTCCTCTCCACTGATGATACTGCCCTCTACTCTACCTTAACCAGTCATTTCCTTGTTAATATCCTGTTGGGAACAGCTCTGCCTGGTTTCAGGAGTTGTAACCACCCCCTGTGGCTAAGGCTGAGTGATCGACCTCCAGACTGTGAGCCACTGAGGAAACAAAGCTTATCTCCCTGGCAAGAGCACTGCTTCTGCCATCTCTAGCCCCCAACGCTTGGTTGGTAGTCAATGATGGGTATGACCCCCCTTGGGGGGGGGCAACCCAAGCCAGACATGATCACTTGGGTGGCCATTAAAGTAGGACTGAGGGGAGGGTGTGCAAAATGGGGGCAAAAGACTCTCATCCCCTGACTATTTTGACATAGTCCGAGTCCCCTTTCCATCTGAGAGAAGCTCTGGGAGAAGCGCTTCCTGGCTCTAATCCACTTAAACCTGATTCTGTGATGGGGAGTGGGTGTAGCCCTCTGCTGGCTAGAGTGGGTTCTGGGGTGATCAGGCATAAGAAAGAATTAGTAAAATCCTGTGAAGCCTGCTTTGCTAAGAGTGCTCTCATTCATATGATAAGGGTCCGGGCAGAAAATGAATATGTCTCCTAAAGTTTTTGCAGCTCCCTTACCTGACAGACACTGACTCAGATTAAGCCCTCAGATTTCTTTGATATGTAATCTGTTGTTTGATCCTTGCTGCCTGACATTGATTGATGAGCTTTATCTGTATTCCTGTGTTTCATGAACCTAATAAAAAGCCATTGAGGAAGGGGCTCTTGAATCTTCTCCTTTGAGAAGCTGGACTGCTTTCCTCCCCAAGCAAATCATGTCTTGGTAGCATTATTTTCATCCATGGTGGACACAGGGGCTCTGCGGGCAGAGCCCCCCCCCCAAATACTAGGCTAGTTATATCCAATAACTACTCATAATTTTGATTTTACATATCCCACTCTCTGATCACTTCCTCTAGTGACCTATATTTCCAGCTCCCTCTCTCTAGTGCTCAAACTTTATGTATCCCTTGGTCCCAGTGTGGGTTTCAGTTTATTGATTCTTCTGCCTTTTCACTATGTTTTGCTCCCTATTCCTTTATTTACCTCTTTATGTAAGTTAAATTCCATGTCAGTTATTACTCACTCCTGTGCACATAGCCTCAAATACTTACCCCTCTCTTGCTTCATTATATTCCCTTGTAAATATTCCACCCTGATTAAAACCAATTTTCTATCTGCTCTGCACCTGAACCTAAGCAAGTGCATATACCTGGGCAAAACTGCAGCCCCTTGAGTCAGGAACATGATTATCAACAAGCCCTTGATGCTGACTGAGAAAGTAACTATTTTTCTTGGCCATTCACTGACCTCTATTCCAGATGATTATTTCATACCTTCTTCTCTTTTCACAACTTGTGGTAGACATGGAGATGTGCCACCCAGATCTCCTGTCAAGAGCACCTGTGCCCACAGGTGGTGGACAGCTGTTAGCCTCTGCCCCTCCCTTTATATACAGCTGTCCATGGAACCTGACACCAACTCTGAGTGAGCCTGGATACAGAGCACGGGTGTCAAACTCATTTTCACTGGGGGCCTCATCAGCCTCACGGTTGCCTTCAAAGGGCTGAATGTAATTTCATCACTGTATACATGTGACTACTCCTTAACAGTTAAGCAAGAGCTCGGAGCTGCTGCTGGGTAGAAACAAGGTGCTGAGCCAGATAAAACAAGGTAGAGGGCTGGATTCGGCCCACGGGCCTTGTGTTTGCCACCTGTGATACAGAGGCACCATTAGGCCTCGGAGAGCCAAAGGCATTGATTGCTAACTCCAAAGCAGGCAGCAGGAAGGGAATTCCATTTGGGAAACTATTAGGTTTTCCAGAAGGATTATTTTCCATAAAGGACTGTTATGTCTATTGAATGTCTGTCTATTCTGTGCTTTCAGATGTTAGGAAGAGAAAAACTAGTAAAACTCGGTTCCTGCATCAAAACATGTGACAAGTGACTGCTGCCTCTGTAGCACTGGGCAAGCAGTTTTGCCTCTTGAGTTTACATCTACGATGAGCACCTGGTCAGTCTTCTTAAGCTTGATAACCACCAATCTCTAAACACTAAAGTGAGTTCTTTCCTACCAGGTATAAGGTATTCATGAATACCATTATCAGAAGAAGGTATAATTATGTAAATATTTGGTTCCTTTAATGTTTTATTTCCAAGTTTTCTAAGGGAACTGTATAATTAACAAAAAATAATTTTAAAGACTTAATTCTGCCGTCTATTAGATTAATATATCTATTTTAGTTAAATAAATAGGTACATTTTTATGTGCATTTACTATATATTGCAGTCTTGAGAATATCACTTTCCTTCTTTATACTTTAGTTTGCTAACTGTAAAATGGGAATAAAAATGTCCTGGCACACTTATTTGCTAAAGTTTTGTGAAACTCAAACTATCTGCTCATTTGATTGTTAAAATAAAAACATGTAAACACGCATTCCAGAGAAAATAACCTCAACTCTCCGTTGTAGATTTTGTTCAGTCAAAGTGGAAATAATGTCTGTTCAGTGGAACCCAGCTTTTATGGTTTCTGGCACTGTTAGACATTCATCAGTTTGTCTATGACCTAGTAATGTAATAAATTGCAATCAACCTAATTTAAAAGGCAAGTCAGGCACACCACTTTACTTAAGACTCTCTTAATTCCCATTTCATCCGAGTAAAATTAAAGTCTCTACAATGGCTTAAACATTCCCTAAGATCTTCAGGTGCTCCACTTCATTGCATTACTGACCTCAGACTCGGCTCCAGCCACCCTGACCTCCTAGTCAAACCAAGTTCATTTCTGTGGTAGGGCCTCTGCACTGGCTCTTCCGTCTGCCTGGAATTCCCTCCTAAATGAACCCCTCACGTTCTTAAAGTCCTTGCTCAAATCTCACCTTCACAACGAGGCCAATGGGACCACCTTACTTATTTATTTATTATTTTCCATCTAAATAGTACATAAGTTCCATGAGGGTGGACTTTTGTGGGTTCAATGAAAAGAATATTCTGGAGCATAGCAGTTATTCAAGGATGGTGACTAAGAGGAAAACATGAAGGTAGGCACACATCATTGGAATGATGTGTAATAACTCAAAGAAAAGGAAAGTTTTCAGACATCCTGGGTGAAAAGGAGAGTCCTCCCAGGATGGGAAATCTTCACTTCTCAGATAAGTGAAGCAGATCAGCGCCACATGTGGTGAAGTTGCAAGTGGTGTCACCGGCCGTTATCAGGTCCTGGAGCAGTTTCATCAGCCTGCGGACCTCAGGGTAACCTCTGGGAAGGAAGTCTGGCACAGGACTTAGCCATGAACTTCTATCTGCATTATGCCTGGGAGCTTGGTCGAAATGGAAACTTCCTTCCACAGAGGGTGGAGCCTATGCATCTGCATTTCAATGTAATACCCCTGTGATTGTTTTAAATAAGAGCCACAGTTAAAGAAAAGAAAACTGGTCTAATTTATGTCCAAAATAAGGGCACTAGTTTTCACAAAAAAGTTCTCATCCTGTGAGAGTTTTAAAGACACATTTTAATGTTGTTTCAATCCCAGAAGGAGGTGGGATAGACTGCCCCAGGGCAGTGAGGGATGTTCAAAGACCATCTGCTTGACTCCCGGTTTCTAGGAGGCTCTTTTCAAAATCTTTCCAGACTGATGGATTTTTAAAAACAGCAAATAACTTCCAGGATGAATTCAATCCTGGTCATTCTATGACTGATTTTCATCTCCATCTTGCCAAAAGAGTTTCTGAGGAAAAACTGAGTGACTCAGAACAGATGGCCCAGTGACAGGAGTTATTTGGGCCATGAGAATTGTCTTCAGATCCTGATTCTGAGCCACTGCTTTTCTGAGGTTGCCCAGCATCTTTTTGTAGATTCTTGTTTCCCTGCTTGCAGTTTCTGTCCCCAAATCCCCACCTGTGCCAATTTCTCAGCTAACTGGCATAGGTTACGTTGGACATTTTTCTGCCCCACACTTACACCGTATCTCTAATGTTTGCTTCTTCACTTCACTGTGTTTCTTCCCCATCCTTATTCTTACAAAAAGTCACCTAGATATTCTTCAGCTGGAATCTCACTGGCAACATTCTACTTTCCTTAATAGGACTTTAGGCGAGTTCACTGATCCAATCTCAACATCCACAGGGCTTTCCTCACACGGGTCTTCTCTTCACTCCTTTGCCAGTATTCTATTTCTTTTCACCTGTTCCTACCTCCTCAGCCTTTTCTAGGTTAAACAGTTTTTTATTTCCTCTGTTCTCTCTCCATTTGGGCTTCCTTTTCTCCTGAGCACCTTAGGCTCGTAGAATATTGGAAATGCTAGCTCCTTAGAGATTACCTGCTTCAGTTTCTCATTTTTAAGGTAAAAGTGCTGAAGCCCAGTGAGCTGTCACAATTTGCCTCGAGTCCGCAGCAAGGCAGAGGAAGGAATGAGCCCCACCCTCCGACTCTTGCATCACGTGGGGCTCTCCTTTCTTTTGTTCCCCTATCTCAGAGTTTGCAGAGTGTCATCTCAGGGCCCGCATTTAACCCTCAGACAAATTTTGTTGGACCTGCACATAAATAAAATAATTATGTATTAATATTTGTAAACTGGGGATTTCAGATAAGATGTGGAGGTAGACAGTGTTGCCGTCAAGAGCATGACTTAGAGCAGAGAGCCCAGTTCTAACCCTGATTAGGCTTCTTACTAACTGGTGGCTGTGGAAGAGTAAATGCTCCAAACCAGCCTTCATTTTCTTCCTCTATAAAACGGGGGGTGACGGTAGTCCTCATCTCACTGACTTGTTAGAGAGATAAATAGCAATAGTGCTTACAACAGACCTAGTGCTTGGCCAGTGCTGATTGTGTCTGTTATCATCTGCCTTTTATCGTCATGGGCATGCTACTGTGTTCTCTCTCAGAACCAGGAGGGTTTGCCCATTTGTGTCACATTCTGGGCCCCTGTGGGCAGCATCACCACTCACCCATGTATACATCCTCTATCCTCTAAACACCAAGTACCTCACTCTGAGTTCTTCACCAGGCCTTTTACGAATAGTGAAATGTTGCAAACTGTCTGTTACCTGGAGTGACAAAATATTCTGAATCTTAAAAAGTATTAAGGAATATAATATTAAAGTAATACAGGTTCTGTCCAGAAGGTATCTGGCCATGTAATATGCAATCTAGAGACAGTTATTGAAGAAGACACAAGATACAAGAAACATTGTACATAGGACAGTGATACCTCAGTCCCCTTCAAGTAGGCACCTTGGGACCTCACACAGTTCTCCCAGTCACCATCAGCTACCCAGTCATATTTTCCTGAATCTCATCGACGGTCTGAAATCTCTTCCCTTTCAAAGGCGATTTTAGTTTTGGGAAAAGACAGAAATTATAGGGTGTCAAATATGGGCTGTGAGGCAGCTGAGTCACCTGGATGATTTGATGTTTTGCTAAAAGCACTTTGCGTGAGATGTGATGCATGAGTGTGCGTGTTGTCTTGATGAAGCTGCCAATCACCAGTTGCTTATAGCTGCCTGAATCATCTGAGTAGTTTCTGTGGAAGAATGTTCAAGCTTAGCACAAAATGTGATGCCGATTTGTTGCTCTACATGCTTGGTCATTTTGAATACTACAGCCACACAGTACACATGCTCACTCAGTGGTGCCTACTGCCCCAACTGACTAGTACAGTGAGGTTGTCATTGTTCACACATGCACATTCCAGTCCACTCTCCTTGGCTGCCAGGTTACATCGATGTCATGCAAACCATTCTCGTTATATTAACAATGGCTCCACTTTTTCCTGACAGACCTTGTAAATGCAATTGTGTTACTTCAGATGTGTGGAACATTGCTTTGGTTGGAGTGCAGAGCTGGGAGGTTAGGGCTAGAGCAGGGTGTTTCTAACTGCAAGTGTCGACTCATTAGGGAGACGTTAGTGAGACGGGAAATCAGTTCAGGAAGGTATGACTAGAACTCTAAATAATGGAATAAAATGCAACAAATTAGGTATATTGTATTATGTCCTACATAATAAGGGCAAAATTGCTTTGTGAAATCCTTCCAATTGTATATTATTGGGTGTGTTGGGAGAGGATGCACAATTCATGTCTTGCTCGGAGCCTTCATCAGAAAGTTCAAACGCTGGTGTGCTAGAAAATCTTGTGTTTTAATAATTAAGTGGGAATGTCTTAATTAACATACTAATAGCACACTTCTAAATCCTTCTCTTTTGAGAAGGCTCTTCTTTACCTTACTTGTTTGTTTAACAAGCCACTTTGTCAAAGTTCAGGGAAAATTCCATTACCAGAGGATTGCATAAGAGACTTGTCATCCAGTTTCGCTGAGTTGATCTAATCATGACACACTGTCAACAATAATAGTAACCTTGTATAATAAGTGTTTTTACTGGTTCTAGTCCATGTACGTGAGGAAAGTTGGGGATCGTGCAGGCTTATATTAGCATAGTGGAGAGGATTAGCTGTTTGAGCGCTGTGTTCTACCATCAGGTGTGATTTCCTCAGCCCATGTCAGTCCGCACTTACCAAGGCCCGTGTTCTGGCTACCTGGCAACAAATACTTTAAACACAGTCTAGGTGATGAACTTTCATGGCATTTTCTGCTCTTCCTCGTCACCCTGAGGCTGCCTTTTAATTCTCTGCAACTTGATTTCATTTTTACAGAGGGAGGGAGGTCCTGAAGAACTGTCTAAGGTAAACACGAGGCTACTTCCAGCTTCTGCCCTCCAGCCTGAATCCTGCAGGCTCTCCGTCAGATGAAACAAAGTAGCTACCTATCCCAAAAAAGTATACTTATTTTATATGGATGTACTACTATACATATAAAATACACAAATATATATGTTATATTATAAAACACAAGTATAGGTGTAAAAAACAAAGAGAAATAAATCATATTTAAAATATTTTACATGATAGAAATAATTGCCTTGCCAATAACAGCAATACTAATATTTTTTATGGTTGACTGTTTTTATTATCTGGAAACAATGTGATAGTGGGAATTATAGTTATAGGTATAATTCAGCACTTGGTTTTAGTGGCATAAGGTTGGTGATAGGTTATAAATACACCTCACATGGACTTAGAAATCCAAATGAAAAAGTGTGTCATTAGCTGTTATTGCTTTGTGTGATGCTCACCTTTTAATATCACATCACTTATGCTAAAGTTTAATTAAAATGTAGTTTATAATATCCATCTTCCCTTATGACACTAAATCCTTTAAAACTCATCAGAAGGGGTTCAATACCTCTGAAATACTTCATATGAAGGATTTATATCTGGGTTAAATAATTCTGTTCTCATGCTTTAAAGTGTGCAGATATGAAAGTTGTTATAAGTGGTACACATCACTTACAGCAATGCAAGTCAGTAATGGTGAAAATATCACTGTCAGAATCCTTTTTTATAATTTTTTTTAATCAGCCACTTCCTCCCTTAGCATTGAAGCATCATTTTTAACTTGAAGAGACAGATTTTGTTTACTAATTCATTTAGGAAATTAACTGGGAGGGCGTCTTCTACTGATAGCCCCATGTTGTTTAAGAAAATTTCAGTCCTGGCTGTGTGGCCCAGTTGGGTGTGGTGCTGTCTTGTACACTAAAAGTGTGTGGGCTCAGCCCCCAGTCGGGGCACATACCTAGCTTGGGGGTTTGATCCTCCGTCAAAATACATACAAGAGGCAACTGGTAGATGTTTCTCTCTGACTTCGATGTCATGCTCTCTCTCTCCCTCTCCCTCCCTCCCCCTCTCTCTCATTTTCCCTCTGTTTGCCTCCCCCACCCTCTCCACTTCTCTTTCTCCCTTCCTCTCTATTTAAATCAATAAACATATCCTGGGGTGAGGATGGAAAAAAAATAGATGGCCAAACTTTATTGCGTGTCCCTTATAAAAGAAAAAATGGATATCTCATCAGTAAGTTTGCTATATTTTGAGCACTTTGCTATGAAATAACCAGGGGAATTTCATGAAGCACACAGGTTGTCACGGGTACTCTCCATCTTATCGCGCAGTGTCACAGAAACCCTGTTTTTGTAAAACCAGTGGCACCAGTGACACTGGATAGCACTTTGTCAACTTCTGTTTTATCTTCCTTGCTACAGTCGTGGATTTTGGAATGGTGGAGTACGTGAGGATCACAGGATTTGCTCTCTCCATATCTTCGTCCAGACTCACTGTTTTCTTTGCCTTCAAAGCTTCCACTCCATCAATGGTTACCTTGAACTATTTGCATACATACATTAGAAAAGTAACTTACCAAGGAGAATAAGTCTTTGAATACCCTTGTGCTTCAGTGGTTCACTAGAAAATTGGTACTTTGTATATGAGTATGTCGTTATTGGAAAACTCTAGAATAGACCCTGAGTGTGCACAAGTGTGGTGTCACCCAACTGCACAGCAAACTTCCCATACTGGGAAATGATTATTCCTTTAAATCTGCCGTGGCTTTGTATCTTGCACTGGTATTTTCTGACAAAATACATATATTTTACCTTGTAGCCATATTATTTCCCATGTATTTTTTCAGCTGTTTTTACTGCAGGAAGGACAATATTTCCCAGTGGTATATGATTTTTCTTTTGTCCTTAAGAAATTTGTAATGTATTACATATTTAGGGAAGTATTGTACAGGCCTGGGTTAACTATTTAGCATTGCTAAACAAAACTGTTGACATTTACCTTCATGACTAGTATGCATCTTAGAAATTATGATGGCTTTCAAACTACCATTAATTAATATTTCAAGATACAATATCTATTAAGGGCAAGATCAGTCTTTAAAGATAGCGTATATAAATGTATATTTCATAGAGCCTTCTGATAAATATTTGGGGCAAATTCTTGCAAGGTTAAATTGCCATTGCTTTTACTTCTTAAAGCTGACAACTTAAATTTTATTATTCCCTTACATTATTTGAGGCAACCATTTAAAATATTTTCTATGATTTTATTATGGAATTTAAAAAACACGTACATAATGGAAGGGCACAATGACCCTGATGTGCCTGTCCCCCAGTTCCAGTAACCATCACTGCCCACTGTGTCTTACTTGATTTATATCTCCCTGTTCCCTCTCATCTCAGGTTATTTTAAATCGGGTCTCAGACAACACGTCATTTTATGTATCTATTTCAGTATGTACCTCCAAAAATCATGATAATATTAACGATAAAAACTAATAATACATTTTAAACATTATTAAATATTTAGTGTTTTTTTCTGTTGTTTTATCATTTTATTTTTGAAGATAAAAGAAATGCACTGAGGATGCATTTTGGTAGTAGGTGCTACAGTGCTTTCTGTTTGATTAGTTGAATGTGGGAGAGAAAAGAGAGAAGAGTTTGAAGATACAACTCAGTTTTCTGGGTGAGTGGGGATGCTGTGTGCTGAAATGAGGAAGGATGCAGAGGTGGTTAGTGTGAGAAAATAGAGAGTCCAGTTTAAGGCATGAGGAAATATCAAGATGGAAGTGACAAGCTGACCTTTGGATAAATAAGTCTGGAACTCAAAGGGGGACATGTCTTAGAGATAAAAATTTGGGAATAGACGTAGCCTAGAAAACATTTAAAACTATGAGAACAAGAGGCAAATCAAAGAGAGCCTAGGATAAGG
>PVKM010010552.1:0-34814 GCA_004027735.1 Carollia perspicillata | reverse complement strand
AGGCATCCTGGGACTTCCGTCTCTCCTTCATTGTTAGTGCGAAGATCCACACCTCTACACACAGACCCCTACCCTACATTATCACATTAAGAAATGGTTAATAACACCCCCATCCCACTCCTAGGCATGGCGTGGGAAAGGAGTTAAAAAAAACAAGCAAAGGAACCTCATTGTTTATCCCATTCCCAAGACCTGATAGTCTGAACATTTTCACAGATCTGTCTGCCTAAGTCCTTCCTTTTAGTGAGATTTAAGAGCAACCCTGTGACTGGCCCCTACATGAGACTCAGACAGATACGAAATGCATTTGTGAATGAGTGAATGAATGAATGAATGAATGGTTTCAAGAGGGCTTTACCATGTGCAGTGCAATACAGAAGACGAGCTAGCTATCAGTACTTTCTCACTTCAAGCTTGGTTTAATAAGTGACGTCTCCAAATGCTTGAATGAGGACAGATGAAGGGGAGAAACATGCACCAGCCCCCAGATGTCAACCAATTCCACGTGACAGAAGCTGGCTGTGGGAGGTGATAAATGTGTTCTGCTGACCTCAGGCTGAGCAGTGCCAATGTGGACATATTCAGAAAGCCAAGAGGCCAACGTGGTCACTTCTTTGGGTCTTGCCTTCTTTCCTCCTGAACAAGATACATTCTTGACTCTTGATTTGGAGGCTATTTTACAATGTATCCCAGGGAGCCAGCCATGGCATTGACTCTCCTTTGGAAATACTAGAGTTTGTCTCCTCAGGGTGTCAGAAAGATTGTTTGTGAGTTTAAAAATGTCATGTGTTTGTCATGATTGCTCAAGACTCACCCCTTCTCCATGGCTGTCTCCCCCTGGAATGGAAGATGTGCACAGGGAGAGTGATGGTAGAGCCATTGTCTACTGGGCACGTTGACTCTTACCTGCAGGAGCTACAGCCCAGAAAAGAAGCAACAACATGGCAGGGACGGCCTGCAGCATACCTGATGCTTTGTACTAAGAAAGGAAGTCAGAGAAGAAAAGAATTACTCATTAGTGGGGAGGGATTTATCCACAAGCCAGTCTTTCCCAAAGCACCTCTAGTTGATTCTTTGAAATCAAAGGGCAGGAAAAGCAAGCAGGTGTTGGATGCATCTGCAGATATCTGAAACAGAGGTTCTGAAAGGTCCGGCCCACTTCATTAATTGTTATGTCGTCCAGGTATCCACTTAGACCTTCACTCTGTATGAAATACAGTTCTTGTTTGAAACACACACACAATTCCCTCTTGTTCCCTCCAGTCACACATTCTTTCTGGATAGTCTTGTTTATTCTCCTAACCTGTACACCACCTGTAGGATGATAAAACCAAATCTGTACCCTGTAGATCAAATCCCCTTCTAGAGCTCTAATCCCTTCTGCAGAGCTGGCTGTACCTGATTACCTCAGAGGTACCTCAAGCACAATGTTCCCAAACCATCCTGTCATGGTCTCCCAAAGGCCGCATCTGCTCCTTCCTGGGACCGTAGTCAATGGCCATCACACTCAGTCTTTTAAAGTTCAGAACATATCTGCCTCACTACCACAGTTACTGTCCTAAAGGCTTGACACATGTCAGGCTTCTTTCAAACCAAATAAAATACACATCCCAGCTTGAAATGATCAGCTTATTGAAGTCACAGAACTATGCAGATTCTTTATCTTATTTGCATCCCCTGAGGCATTTGAAGCCTTTGGCCATTGCCTCCTTCCTGGAAGCCCTTCTTTCATTGCTGTAACCTTCTATTACTGGAGTCATTTTCTCTGTTAAGTTCCTTTGTTTTGGCTCTCCCTCCTTCTTCTCTTCAGTGACGTTGTTTCCTAATAAATAGGTTATATAATCTCCCTCACCACTCTCTGTCTATTAGAGTGCCTAAGGAACATCCGAGAGTTACTTATTCAGTAGATCTGGGATTTATATTTTTTTAATATTTATATTTTTAGCTCTCCATTCTAAGGGGTCTTCGTAAAACTATTTTATATACAATTTGTGCGATACACTGATGCAAGGTGGTACCATCATTACAAATAGTATGTATACTATAATGTGTCTGGAACCTGTATTTCTCCTAGCAGGATCAAGGGGCAGATGCCAGCCAGTTATTCACCAAACCTACTTTCTCTGCTTCTAAAACATTCAACTCCCCTGTAGTTTCCTGTGGCTGTGTGTTTGAGTTCTAGCCTGTGAGCGGAAGTAATGTCCCCATAAAAGCCTTCCATTTGTACTTCTCCATGCTCTTTTCCTTCTTCAGCTGGCTGAGTCCATACCCACGGGCAACTTGGAAAGCATGTGTTAAGAGCAGCAGAGATTCTGTCATCCTGAATCCTTAAAAAATGGCATAGAGGATGGCTTCCCTGCTGATCTGCTGACCTGTTCACCCCTACCAGTACGGTTACATACCCAAGAAATGCTTCTACTGTTCCAAGTCATTGGAATTTGGGGGCTATTTGTTATAGCAGCTGACATTTCACTAACTAATACAGTTATATAAAAGGTAATGGTAAATTAGCCATTTTCATGGTGTTTCTCAAGAACATCTGGTTACTATGATCCCCCATGGCTTGTGGCTTCCTAGTCACTGTGACACTGCTTAGCCCAAGAGAGTGCTAACTTTTCTTGTGGTACAGATACCTTTGGCAGCCTGGTAAAGCCTACAGATACCTCCTAGAAGAAAATCTTTTTAAATGCTTAAAATAAACCAAATACAGAAGAAACATATTACAAATTTTATTGAAACAGTTACCATTTAGACATAAAATTTATTATAGTTATTAACATATTAAAGAAAAAACAACACATTAATGATGTAAGCAAGTTAGAAGTGGTTTTTATTTTTTACAGACATATCAATATTAATCCTGGCTAGTGTTGTTTGTCTTGGATATTGAACCACGTGTGGGGTTGTCTTTGTCAAGGCCACCCACATGTCATGCTGGACATTCAGTCAACTTGGGTTTTCTGTTTTGATAGTTACAAATGTAGGAATCCCAATTCACAAAGACAAATTTACAAATTTGGAATGAAAGCTTCCATAGATAGTATTACAAAGGTAGGACAGTCTTCTCCCAAGAAATACCAAAACGCCCCAAGGGTTTTTTGAGTTAGATACTAATGCATTAAAATTTTAGTTTTGTGATCAATGAGGTCATCCTTGGCTAGATTAACATCTCTGACACAGTGTATTATCAGACACTGTTCAGTGACATAATGAAAAAGACTCATCCCCTTCTGCATATTGATCCACAAACAACTGTAGATCGAGGATGTCTTGCAGATATCTGGGTAACCAGTAGTTGGTGGCTGAATGATACCTGGCCTTGGGTTGCCTGACACTCATCTGGCAACATTACACAAGAAGCCAGTGATTATGCATGATCTAATAATGACCAGGATTTAAGAGAATTTTGAAATATCTGCAACAACTATAAGGCACTAGGCAATATCTGATTTCTATTGGTGAAAAGTCACACGTACTGCTAATACTCCTATGGCTTACTGCCCACATTTATAATGAAAAGAAATGCTAACTTTCTGTTAAAGTTATTAAAAATAAAGGTTTTTTAAAAAAATCTCAACCGAGTTTGAGAACCCACTGAATTTTGCCCATGATTCCCTTGGGGAGAAGCAGAGACTTTCAGGTAGAAAGCCCTATTTCAGCCCTTTGAGATACTATTTATTGTTCAGGGATAGTGAGCTTTCTTCTTGTCAAAGGTGTGGGTTGTACATGTGGATGGAACCTTTATGTGGCTGAGCATATGTCCTAAAATGGGAAAGTAACTCACTCCTTCCCTTCTTCCAACTCCAATGGCTTCTTTTACTTTTTTTCCATGCCCTGTACCCTGTGGCAGAGACCCCATCAAAGGGATACATAGCTGGGACTGATCCTCTGGGTCAGGCCACACCCACTCTAGTCTTTCCTGACTTAGAGCAAGCATTAGCCTCTCCCTTCACTCATTGTCGGTTCAGTGCCGGGCTTGGGGGGCCTTCTTCAGGTTTCTTTCTCTCCAATTTCTTCCCTGAAACCAGTCTTGTCTTCTCACAATTTTGCATGAGTGTCATATAAAAATATAGGCTACTATATAAAAGGGAGGTAGAATTAACCTATATCGACATAAAAAACATACAAATAAGCACAGGTGCCCATCATGTTCGCCCTCCCTTAGTTAGGACATCACCCTAAGCATTCAGTTTGGCATGCTCACACATGTACCCACACACAGAGTGCTTGGGCCTTATCGACAAATCAGATTGCTTATGGAAGATATTCCCCTAGATTGGCTATTGTAAACATTTTTCATCTCAGGGCACACATAAACTAATTGCTGAAATTCCGCAGCACACCAAAAATGTATTTTTTGTTGATATAGCAAAAAAAAAGGTTACATTTTGATTCATTCACACTAGATCACTATTGTTGTGTTGGCTGTTGTCATTTTTTATTTGACAATCTAAGGGAAAAAGAGGTCAGTGCCCCCGACTAAATAGTCAGGAATTAAATGTGTTAAAAATTCTTGCAGCATGCTGGTTGAAAATCACTGCTCTGGATTATGAGCTTCGAGAGGAATGGAATTGAGTCTAGACACCTGTGAATCTCTGGTACCTGGCAAAATGGGGGGCCCAGAGCATGGTTCCAATTAAGGTTCGCTAAAGTGAACTAAAGTCTGAGAGTATAGGGATGATTTTAACACACCTTGGGCAGATATGCATCTCAAACAATTGGCACAGTTTGTTTTCCACTGAGGTAGGATTGGTTGAACGTAATATACTTTCTCAGGAATCTTGCAGCCCTGGGAGAGTCACTCACACTTTCTTCAGCTCGCTCCCCTCATTGGTAAAACAAGAGCACTGATATCTTCAACTTATGAGGATTACATGAGTTCACACATGAAAAGAGTAATGCTTAGCCCACAATAGGGACTCTGCAAATGTCAGCTTTATAATTATTACCAGAATTGGTAGTACTCATAGTAATAATTTCATCACTATAAGAAATGCCAAGGAGTTTTGGAATGCTCAGAATTTAATCTCCTGCAAAATTCTAGATCTTATTGCTTATTTAACTTTTGTGTCTGATTTAAGGTTTGCTTTGTCCTCTACCTTCATTGCCAGCCAGTCAGCTATGACCCTGAGTTACTCCCTACTCCTAAAGTTTCCCTGCTTGACTTTGTAATTGCCTATGAACTTGAAATCAAAAGCATGTAAGACTATTGGAATTGTGTACAAAATAGTATTAAATAGATGGGTCTGTGCATCTCATAAATGCATCTATTTTCCTAATTGACTTTCATGATGACTATATCTGGATATCAGGAAAGTTTTGTTTTCTGGATAAATGGACACATCCACCTAGTAAGTGAGCTATGGCTGTAGGTTTACATGTGTACTAATATCACCTTCTTTTTATTCCCTTTCCCAGAATTATTTTTTCCCATCCATAACCCATAAGGCAACACAGTCTCTCAGAGAGCCACAGGATAATGGTTGGAACACAGTATACTGAGTGAATTTCAGGGTCAGTGTCTACTTTAATATTCTGATTTATATAGGTGACCAATTCCAGGTCTCAGGTATATTTAGAGAAGAGTGGGTTGCCTAGACACTACAAAGGCATTTCTTCTCTTGCTTTAAATTCCAACTAATAAAACAAAGGACAATATTTCTTCTTGTCAACACATGGGCATGCCTAACTGTATGGCTAGCTCCTGCTGGTGGCAGAGGCAGGGCTGCGTCAGCCCCACAGGTGGAGGGGAATACAGCTCCTGTTTCACTGGAGGAGCAAATACCAGAATGCTCTGCTCTGCAGGTGGCTGTGTCATCCGTGATGTATTCCTTGCTGTCTGACCTGTTGGTAATGTGAAGTTGATAAATCTAATCCTATGGTGGAGACAAGTTAGATGGGAGGTTTGGTGTTTAGGAAGAATGTACCTATGGGGCTTTTAAAGAGAATAGTATTGAGTTGTTTGTGTCACAGTTTTATGGTTCTGGGTAGTCCATCCTAGTTGGAAAACATTTCAAGATTTATGGTAACATCGAGCTAAAGAATGGAGCATTTTTAACTAGCTCACATGTCACCTTTCAACTGAAGGTGAATTATCATGGTTCCTACTGCTTTGGCTTGACCCCATCCCCCTTCTGGCTTCTTAAACAGGGCTGTGTCTTGGGAATGGGGCCTTCCCAGCACAAGGCTTGGCCTTAAGGCACATCAGTACTAAGGCCAAGCAAGCAGTAGATCCCATGGCAACAGGCCCCTACTTCTGGGAAGTATGGTGCAATGGGAAGTTCAAGGGACAATGAGTGAAAAATATTGAGTTCAGGACTCAGCTCCATCCCTGAGCTAACCATGTGACTCACCTTAAGGAAGTACTAGGACCTCTTTGGGCATCAGGGTGGCCACCATGGGTGTGTGGGACTCACATCTCCTTCCAGGAGAAAATTTCCTGCGAGGATTGCTGATTAGCTGATACCTTCAGCTGCGGCAGAGTCAGGATCCACCCCAGCCTTCTCACCAAGCCCACCCTCTTCCTGGGATGCTCGGACACAACTGAGCACAGCAGCGTACAGAGCAGGGCTGTCCTGTGCAGCACAGAACTCCCCTGTTGGACAGTAAGTATGCTCTTGCCTGGCCAGCACGCTCAGAGCTACACTGGAGCCTGAGGCATTTCCCACACCATCCTCCTTTGTCCCTTCTCTTCTAGGTCAGGTGTCAGACCTGCCTCCCACTCTGCAGAAACTCCTCCTCCTTCTCCCCTTTTTCTTTGCAGGAGTTTCCTCCATAAATCTCTTGCACAGCAATTTTCCTTTTGGTGTCTGTTTCTCAGAGGACCTGACCTAACACACCCAGTGTGTGGACATGTGTTACATCTTGCTTACACTGTACATTTCCCCCCCTTATAGGAATGCATTCCCCACATAAAACCAATCCCTTTATTGGAGAACTGCTCTTAACCAACTTCAAATGTGAGTCTACAGTAGACAGGCAGGCGGTTCCCTGCAACCTTATTCTGGTGCCTCTGACAGGTCAGATTATTGTGCTCAGCGTGGTTCAGGTAGACATGTGACCAAAACAATCCAATCAGAGTCCTCCCCTGAGATGTGGAACACTGACACTTACAGAGTGTCCCTCCCTCCTAGTAGAGATGAACTAAAGGTGTGAACTGAACTTGAAAGTCACACACCTAGCCACAGAGAGGAGGCTTGGACCAGGAAGCCCACAGTCAGGGAAGAGCAGCCTAGGGGTTCGGTCCTCAACTGGAGACTCGCAGAGCTGCCCTCCTCCCTGCTGCTTTTCATCTGGATCTGAAATCTGTGCCAGAATTCTTCTACTCTGTCCCTGTCTTTTAATTTTTTTTAACTTAGGTTGGCTGAATTGGGTGCTGTCACTTACACTCGAAATCATTTTCAACAATAGAATCAGTTTCTAACAAAGTGATGCTAGAAAGCTGTTCAACAAACTGAGCTTGACCCTGTGTTGGACATAGAATGATACGTGCGTGGTAGAAAATGTCAGCACAGTGCCTGACACAGGACAGTCCATCAATCAATATTCGTTTTGATGAAATTGTAGAAACATGAGAAAATGAGAGAGCCAAGGTCCAGGAATAAAGGGATAGTTTGCAAAAGGGCCTAACAGTGCCTAGCACTCTGTAAGCACTCAGTGACTATTTTGTTGGACTAAATTAAGAATAAAAATATAAAAATACCTGGCTTCTCTACAAGTCTGTTTCACTAGGTTATCTGAGCTTCCTAATGACAAGTCGGCATTGGGCCTCCCTGAGAAGGGCATTCCTCTGAGACCGTGATCCGTCTCCTGCTGCCAGCTCAGAATTCACCGGCTGGAGGGAACTGCAGAGAGAAGGGCTAACAAGGAGAGGGACCTGGAGGGACTCAGAGTGGTAACAAGAGACAAAGAGCCGTATGGGAGGAAAGAGCAGGGCATCTAGCAGCTGTCGGTGACCTTGTTTATTATCTCAGTGAAAGAAGCCTCCATCCGGGGCCACACTGAGACCCATGGGCTCTCCAGGCAAACCAATCATTGGCTCCCCATCAAAGCAATGTTTTAAAAATATTTGTCCAACACTTATTTAGTGGGGGCAAATTGGTGTCGGCAAGGAATTTTGTTGCTATTGATAATTTCCAGGCCAGGCCACTGCCTGGTTTGACCAGCCAAACGTATTTATACACGATCAGTATGTCAGCAGTCCCATGGGAAGGGCAGAGCGGCACCACATGTAAGTCCCCTTTGGTCTTAGCTTATCTTCTAGGTAGAAAATGTGATGCTAATCTGTGGGTTAACAGGGCCCCACTCACACCAAGCAGAAAGGACCGGAGAGGAGGCCTGGAGGAAATACTTCACAAACTGATGGCCAGAAAGAAGACAACTTAGTGCAGAGGAAGGGGCGGCCTGGGGAGAATGTGGTTAGAATATGCGTATGATCTTTGACATGTATGATAGATCCATCTGTACTTATGCCTCCATCACCGATCATTCAGCCTCTTACCCAGTTTGCATTGAAATATCCACAGAAAACTGCTTTTATTTCTAATCAAGGAGTAAACAGATACCACATAAAACTTAGCCCTGAACTCGTAAGTACTCTAAGTATGTTTTTTCACATTCATGGAGGCAAGTTATTAAAATATTTGGGGCCTCAAATTATTGCAGTCAATAATAATCATGTAAGAAAGAATGAGAGCAGGGTGCGTGTGACAGTGTAGTGATGAAGCCGGCTCATGTGACCGGGCAGATCACACTGTGACATAGGTACCAGAGACCTCATCATGGGCTCCAGGTGAGGCGCAGGAGGGTCTTCTGGGTGAGAAGCACGTGTGCAGCAGCAACACCTGCGCTGAGCACACTGAACAGCATCCTAGGTGCCGTCTCAGAACCCACAGGCACGTCTACCCCAAGAGTGCATTTTTGTAACACTTTTCAATGAATAGAGATGTGGCAGTTTGCTGGGAAATGACAATGTCTTGTCACAGAGTTGTAAGAGGACAGTCAAGCGTGAGGGAACTTTGGGGAACACTGTGTTCCAGAGTCACCTGCTTGATGGTCTCCTTCATCTCTGTTGTTTTTTACTTGCTTGGAGTCTCCAGGCTCAGGTCTGAAAGCTGCCTTTCCTGCCCCAGCACGTGCTTGCTATTCCCACTGTCATCTTGGCAAAAGCGTGCCTGCCCCACCTCGGAGACTGCCATGTGGTCATAACCGCTTCGGTCTGACCTTCTGTGTGCTGTCTTATCTCACGACCTGGCATCTAACTCACTCATGAGCCTTACATAACCTCACACCCTTTTGTCTCTCTTCTTCTCCCCTGAGAAAAAATTCACGTCATTTTTTCATCATGAATGCCATCGACAGTTCATTAATGGAGCTTCAATTAACAGCATTTTGGACACAAAAATGATATACACAGGGCCTGCTGGCCCTTCTCCAAAGGAGCTCACATTCTGGTGGGATTAGACAGAGGTCCACAAAAGCAGTCAAAGGTAGAAAGAATGAAGGAGGGTTAGAAAGTCCTGACGAGGGAGAAGGCATGGAGTTTGGCAATGACTGACAAGTGAGGTTTTGATAGAGAGGAAGGTAGGGGCTGCCATGGATGCTGAGAGGCCAGCATGAGCAGATGCACTGGAGGTGTGGCCAACGAACAGGGGAACTAAAACCCACAGACCGTAGCAACGAAAATAGGAATGGCATTGGCAGACCTTTCCCTGACTGCTGCATAATTTCAAGGTGGTCCCTGAAGAGTGGATGTCTCTCTGACTTTTCTCCCCCTGTATTCTGTGGAGTAGAAAGCTGGTGCCCTTTTCTGCTCTCTGGGGTAGAGACAGGACTCTAGCAGGTGCTCGGCGAAGGCCTGATCTGTGAGTGGGTGTTCTGTCTGCAAAACTGGCTTCATCCAGCAAGTATGTGACTCCTCTAGGCACTGTTTTCCTAGGATGTGGTCCCAGCCTCAGAAGGGATGGGCCGCTCTGTGGTACAAAACTTGAGGGAATGGCTTCACAGCTGCCCCGTCTATCAGCCAGCTGACTTTGAGGGAGCGAGCGCCGCATCTCAGTTCACTTTTTAGGCTGTGCACAAGGAAGCGGAGCTCAGTTGGTGGAATCACATTTTCATGTGGATTTTTGCCAGTTCGAATGATTCCTCACTCAAGCAAGTCCAGACCTATGCTAATGCATGCAACATGAATGGGGCCTGATTCTTTGGCTCTTTTTTTTTCCCAATAGATTCTTTTTTAAGTTTTATTTTTTAAAATTACAATTGACATTCCATATTCCATTAGTGTTAGGTGTGCAGCCTGGTGGTTAGACATTTACATAATTTACAAAGTAATACCTCCAATAAGTCAAGAGACCACCTGGCACCGTCTCCAATAGGTTCTTGAAATCCCTTTCAGGACTTCCAGGCAGTGTGAGCTGTGAGCTTGGAAGGAAACCATCTTATTTCTTTTCTCTGGAAAAATTTGCCCTTCTTTGAATAAATAATCAAGGGGGATTTTTTTTTTGGAGACAGCTCTGTCCTCTGATTAAAAATGGCCTCTGACTCAGGCAGAAAAAAATCCTTACAACTTTACATCATGTATTTCAGTCACTCGATATTGTTATTACTGACACATAATAAGTAATAAATACACGTCCACTAAGTGATTGCTTAACCGATGGACAATGAAGCTGTTCATGAGCTTGCTTCCCTTTATTTTCAGAGCCACTCCTACATTTCATGTGCCCCTGGTGCCCATCCTGTTTAAGGGGCCACTACGAAGTGCTCTGAGGTCCCTCTGTCTGTCACCCATGTCCCCTCTATTGCTAGGAAGTGGGGGATACTGTATTCTTTGTTGTCCACTCTCACTGGAGTGGTATTTGCTTTGTCCCTTCCAAAGAGTTATGTTTCAGTCAGCCGGTTTTCTGGGTTTTGGCAGATCCTGTGTGATATTTCTCTGTTACAAACTAGTGACTCACACTGCAGCATCTCCTGATTTAAAATTAGCCCAGCAGATTGGATTAGTTAAATCGAAGAGTCCTGGGAAAGCCAGGCCAATCCTTCACAGTCAGTGACAGCCTCTACAGTCGGGGCGTCCTTGGCAAACCTGAAACAAAAGGCAGAGGGGCCTGGAAAAAGAGGAGCTAAGCTTAATCCATGTGCGGTTGGGCGGTGTGGCCTGCGTGGGATGAGTGACTGTGCTCTGTGAAGTTCTGTGGAAAGCACGCTGTGTTCGTCAAAGTAGTCTTGCATTATGTGATAGTAACGAAGTCACCCCAGAAATCCCAGGGCTTACGATGACAAAGGTATGTTTCTCTGCTCACCTGTCATGTCCAACACCAGTCTGAGGGGGACTCTGGTCAGCACAGGGACCCAGGTGTTCAGAGCCTCCCTCCCCAGGTCTTTGTGGGAGTGAAGAAGAGAAACTAGATAATTTGACTGCTTCAGCCAATGAGTAACAATTTTTACTTCTGCTCATGTTTCCTTGGTCAGAAGCAGTCACGTGGCCCTTCTCAGCTGAGAGGAGGATAAATGCAATTCCCTATGCACTTTGTAGAAAAGGGCCAAATATCCGTCAGCCCGAGCAATGCCGACAACATCTGCCCTCTGGCCATCGAGTGATTGCTTCACTTTTGTTCCCACACAGAAAGCACTTACCCTCCTGCCCACAGTACAAAACCCAAAGTCTCACGGATTCATCGCAAGCGTGTCAACAGCCAGGACATCAGCGGCATGAATGGCAGTTTCTGCATTAGTTTGGGCCATTTTTTTTTTCTCTGGATTTAAAGACTCAAGAAAGGCAATACTAAAAAGGCAATAAGCATGTAATGGAGTAAAAGCAGATTGACATATAAATACTACTGTGTGGAAAAGCCAGTGAATAAATTGACAATTCTGACAACCAATTAAGGGAATATGCTGGGGCCCCTGGCCTGAGGAGGGACCACGCTCATTATGTAGGCACTGCTTTTCCCTTTGCACAGGGAGAGTCCTAGTTCTTTGTTTGCTTTGTCCCCTGGACCACACTCTGAGAGGGTCTTCCTTTTCCATGTTTACCCTCTTGACAACTATGATATGGGTGCTCGGTGACATACCCTGTGTGTGAGCTGAATGGCTTTCTCAGAGTTCTTCCATTATTTCTGCATTTCAACTGGCCAAGTCTTCCCGGAGCTCACCTCTCTTTTCCAATAGTCTACCAAATGCTGCCACTATTAACACGCTATTAACAACCTTCTTTCTTACCCCTCCTCCTAGAGCCATCACTTCATTAAGTTCATGATCTGCTGCTCGAATCACTATTGGCTAATATTTCACCAAATGTTTTTCATTGCATGTCATGAATCATCATTGTCACCATCTCCAATATCCATATCCTCAGGGGGCTCTTTCTGCCATCTGATGTGTAAACCAAGGCTGCATATTTGAACTTTTTTAGCTGATACTCACTCTTGGTACCAGTTTTATAGTAATCAAATTAGATTAGGTTATGCTGCAATAATTAATTAATCTATAATTTAGGAGCTTAATATATCAAATTTGTGTTTCTCTGCTCATGTTTATAACTCACTACTCATTTAATATGGTACATACTATATAATCCAAGTCACACTGTGTCAGCATGTCTGGATTTAGGTAGGAATGAGGGAAAACAGAGCTAATGTTTGTGGAGTACCTGCTCTGCTTCGGAAATCGATCAGTGTTTACATGCCTTAAAGATGATAAGTAATTTACTCCAAGTCACCTGGCCAGAATTTGAATCTAGCTCAGTCTGATTCCCAAATTCATGCCTGTTATATTTCCTTTCATCCTTCCAAATTCCGACAATTGCATTTTTAGAATGTTTGGCACAGGAGAGAGGGCTCTACAAAAGTGCTTCTAGGGCTTCCTGTTCTGGAAAGTCATGTGCACACAAGCCACCTGGGATCTTATTATAATCCAAATTTCGATTTCTGGGGCTAGGCCTGAAATTCTGCATTTCTGAGGAAGCCTCAGATGATGCTGATGCTGCTGGTGCGTGGATCACTCTTCAGATAGAAAGGTTCTAGAGTATTTTTGTAATAATCAGGGTAACCTTGTGGGAGACCTTTGCAGGCATCAACAGTTATCCACAACAATGTATTTGGAGAGAGATATATATATTCATATCCATTCTCTGGGTCTCCCTGTACAGCACTGGTCTGTACAAATGACGCCTCTTGAGTTGTCCATTGCAAACTCTGCAAGGCAGTATATGGCCCCTTGGCCTGAGGGCAAACTGAAGTTGCACTCTGTATGATATTTGACCAATATTTTTTAAGCTGATATATGTTTTCTAGTGTAACTGCTGGTAATGCTTTTCCTATATTTATTTATTGGACATTGGCACATTCTTGGAAAGAGAGTCTAGATAGTTCCAGAAACTGTAGTAAGCTACCCTCTTCTCATTTAACTTCCCCAGGTTGACTTCTGCAGCTACGGCACCATGGGCTTACGGGTCTCTGTGGTACGGCATTTCCTCCTTATGCTCTGGCCCAAGTACTGAAACAAGAAAGGATGCTTTGCAACAGTCATTTCTTACTTTGAGAAACCACCCTTCCCCGACTCTGTGTGGGCTGGTGCAACATTCACAATGCCCTCTCCCATGCCTCACCTGTGTGAGTGACCTAGGGTGGCCAGTGAGAATACACTGCTCTTTGACAAGGATAAACACATCACTCAAATGGAGTAAGTAAGAATCAACAATGAGAGCTGATTCACTTTCTCTGGGATAAAAACTCACTCTTTTATCCAGAAATCCCAAACAATAGAAATAGTGCAAGTCTGGAGCTTACTAGACTATCATCTTCACACACATGAAGAAACACATTGTTGGATAAAGTAAAAAATAAATTAAGTACACAAATATATAAATACCAAATAAAGAAAAGAAATCAAAGCCCCAAGCATAGTAATAGAAACAACTTGGTTAAAGACTCTGGATCCCCACGTGCCTCTAGCCCAGTCCCTGGATTTCCTGTTGTGCTGAGTTGGATTTCCGTCTCCTACGCCCAGAAAGGTCACAGCTCACAGCCTCTGCTCCTTCCCAGTAGCACAGCTGATATTCCCCTGGGAGATTTAAACAAGGCTTTGGGGAGGGTCCAGGGATAACCACAGGGAAATAAACAAAGAGCAATATTTAATTAGAGAGCCTAGCATATATATCATATGCTCTTCACATTTCTCCTACAATCGGGAGTGACAACTCCTTTACCAGAATCCACACATCAGAGGACAGCAGTCAGCCTTCCATCAGAGAACCTCAAAGAATCTTCCCAAAACTAGATCTGAACTACCTCTCTGGCCTCATATCCTGGCTCCACCCTGCTGCCACTCCAGGCTCCTAGTTGCCCTGATCACCTGTAATTCCCCACATTCACTGAGAGCTTCCAAGCCTTTGTATCTCAGCCCATGCTGTCTATTGACCTAGCTTCTCTCCCTGACTGAACACTAGACAGACTCCTCTGTGCCCTTTCCTGACTAACCCCCAACCTTGCCTGTGAAAACATGGACAAAACACTAACATAGTTTCCAAACACTCAAGGGTACATCTATAAGGTAACCCTAACCCTGATTAAAATGTCTGTCCAAGAAACCCAAAGACTATAAAAAAATGTGCACTTGGTCTCAGCCAGTGCCTGAACATAGGGCCCCATCGTCCAGGCTCTGTGGAAGGGAGGACCCTAACTTCAATAAGCATCCCCTGGCAAACCCAGGCAGATTTCACATGGATCAATCCCTCTTTCTTGCTTTTTGTAGTTTTTCATTTTCTTGACTCTACTGGGCCTCTTCTCACCTCCCACCCTACTCCTTATTGTCTCTTTAAAATCCCCAGTCATCTCTGCACAAATGGAAGGTGAATTCATTCACCTGGACTTTTTCCCTTTTGCAATAACTTCTTATCTGATTCAAGTCTGTCCTCACCACTTTACCTGATGTCAGGAATCTCTTACCTCATCTTGGCAATCTCCTCCTCCACCCCTTCCCTTTTCTAACTTTAGAATCCCATCAACCCACAGACACAGCTTAACAATTTTACATCACTTTCCCCAAATCTCTGGCTTGTACCTTTCCCTGAATTCCTTCACAATCTACAGGCTAGATTGGATTCTTTCAGCTCAGGCCTTACCGCCTGTATTTCACTAGGGTTTGTTTTGCCTACTCCACTGATCAATAAGCTTGTTGGAGCAGAGACTATATGTGATTATCTTGGGTCCAAAAACATAGCTTAGATCTGTCTTTTTGGTTTTAGTGCCAGAATGACTGCCTTTAGCAGCATGGTTCACAGCTTTACAGCAAAATAATTTGGCCAGTTCTCTAGGCTCCTGCCTCTGGACCTCTGATGATAGCAGAAATAGAAACTCATTAATTCCTTAATGTGGCAAGAAGCTATGATATCTCCTCTCCCAAGGCTGATTGATTCCCCAATGGTCTTTCAATAAAGGAAAGCTGAGAAGGCAGAGGTGGTGGCCAGGGTCTCTCTCTGACACACTGTGCTGCCCTAGAAGGTCCACAGGTGGGCTTGATGACATGGAAAATGTTACTACATTTTTGCCCAGATCAGCTAAAAGCCCTCCACATAAAGCATATATATTTAAACACAACACATGCGATATCATTGCGACCAACTGTGCCCTCAGGTCCACATTGAAGGCCACAAACCCTTGCCATTCATACACAGATACTGACACACAATGTATATTGTGCATGCATACATACTGGGGGTGGAGTAAGTTGTGGTGTTTTTGAGACACATTTTCAATACTTTTTAAGAAGGATGTGACTGCTACAGTCAATGAGTTATGTAAAAGAAATATTACAATAGAATACAATCACAAATTTGTCTTTTCTTCCTTAATCCCTTCTGGTCTACCCCAAATCCTTACCCTTCAACTTATAGTGTCCCTTGTGAGTGCTTGAAATTAATTTGAATTCTCCTACCTTTAGTATTTCATTCATGCTGTTTATTCAGATGTGTTCCTCAATTCTGAACTCCTAACAAACAAATCTGATATTTAGGGCTCTCTCCAAAATATCCTTATCTAAGTTTAGAAATTCCTGAGACTCTTGGTCCATATGAATTCTTATGGTATACTTTAAATATTCATTTAAATGATTCATGCATGCAGTTCTCAAGTTATAACAATTTAGTTGTAAGGCCCTGAGGTTAGGACTATGTCTTATATATACATACTGGATGCTTAATATAGTACTGCAGACACACTAGTTGCTCAGGACATCTAAAGGACAAGCCATGTAAGGGAGAGAAACATATAGTGTGACCTCCCCCTCTGTCACGGAGTGTAATTCTCTGGCCCTTAGCCATAGGGCCTTTCTTCTTCAGACACCCTCTTGGAGAATAGGTTATTAAAGCCATAAACCCAAGATCATAAATAACTTACTCAAGTCCCAATAAATCTGTATTTCATATGAAGCATGTTATTTTTGACAACAGGCCCAATTCCTTTGGAAATCACGTAGTTAGAAATAAGGGAGGTGTCCTCTACAGAATGACATAATGGTTTCAAATAAGGCTCTTGTCAGTCCTCACTCAAAATATAACGCATTAGCCAATCAGATACCACAGTCTTGGTGGCTTTAGCCCTCATAACAGAAAGCTCATTTTCTTTCTCTCTCTTGGGACTAGAAGTTCCACTGTCCAAAAGCCATTAGTCTTAGAGATTTCATTTTCAACATCCGCATAGGATTTTTTAAAAATTTCATTTTAGCCCTGAACAAGATTGAGGTAAATCAGGGTTCTTTTTCTTCCTCCTCTTCTTCTTCCTCCTCCTCCTTCTCTGGGACTCCTTGGCCCTGGTGACTCTATAATGGTGAACATGGTGGGGGAGGGCAGGCTCTAAAAGGGGCTATGTTTCCCATAACGAAGGAATACCAGCACATTTAATATGTCTAGGATAGAAGGTCTTTGATGACCAAAGCCCAGAGAATTGAGCCAAGTCTTGGAGAGTGCGTGGGTTTTCTAAATGGACCAATTGATATCAATGTTACCATTAGTCAACTTACCTCTGGGAGCAATTCATTGGACTTTGGTACTGGAGTGAATTTTGTATAGTTTGTCTTTGGAAAATGATTGTGAAATAACAACAACTCCGTAATCAGTAGAAACATTTAAATGTTCTTAACTTAATTTATTTTGAAGTATCACAGACCACTTATCCATTCATTGGTTGATTTAACAAGTATTTATTGAGTAGATACTTCGCAATGTCATGTGTAGGGTCTACAGACCCATTGATTGGAACTGCCCTTTTGGTATTCAGGGCTGTGGGCCAATATGTTTCCATGTAAACCACTCAAGTCACCCATCTCAGCATGTCAGTGGCATCTGGAAACACAATCTCATGCCATTCCCTGAAAGAAGCACTGTGCTGGCCCCTTGTGAGCCATTTTCTCCCCATATTCCCTCCCAAAGATCTGGAGCCAGGTAGCCCCAGGACAACTTCATCCACCTGAATGGAACTGCTGTCCCAGACTGGTTTTGATACTGGAGGGAAACTTAGAAAATTCCAGGAAACCACTCCAAAGTGTGAGGCTGTCTGATATGCAGGGTTGGGGCAGACACCCACCCCTTTGCATGGTTCTAAGTAGTATTGACATTGGTGACCAAGTCATGATCCCAGCTCTCAGAGGGATCTCCTATTGTGTGGACTGTTCTTCTAACTCTGCATGTCACATAACTTCATAAATGCACTCAAGTAGAACATATGCCATGACAATGACATAGGCATGGTGGAATGGAAAGTCAGTAGAGAAAATGGTCACTGTTGTTAGTAACCATTAGTCTTTAGACTAATCTAAAGAGAAATAAGTAGAAATATACTTAAGTGGTTATGAATTTGGGCATGTATGGTCCTGGGATGTTGTTTAAGAATGATTTTAGGAATTCTTTTGTTTGATTTGTCATACTAATCAGGTGTTGATAGAAACATCAGCATTTGGAATTGACAATGTGAAATGGATCACACTGGAAATAAGAGATTTGGATGTAGAGAAAATTACATTTGTATTCTAGCTCAGTATACCTCTTACCAGCTATATGATGCTGTGTTGGGAACTACCCTGTCTGGTTTCACAACTGTAACCCCTGCATGGCTAAGGCTGAGTGAGCAACCTTCAGACCAGAAACTACTAAGGAGACGAAACTTATCTCCCTGGCAGGAGCACTGCTTCTGCTCCTTTTTCTTCCTCCATAACTGGCCCCCCAATGCTTGGTGGGTTAGCCAATGATGGGTAAGTTTCCCCAAGTGGGGAACAACCTAAGACAGGCACAGCCATGTGGAGACCCCAAGGAAGGACTTGGGCGGGCTACAGCAAAAGGGGGTGATGGACCCTTGCCCCTCGGCTTTGACATAGCCTGTGTCCTCATTCTGTCTGCAAGAAGTTTCCTAATCTCTTGGCTGCCTTACTACCCCTGCTGAACTTAAGACTGAGACAATGCCTTAAGCCTGAGACAATGCTGGTGGTGGGTACCACCCTGTGCTGGAAAGGGAGGGTTCCCTAGGACAATCAGGCCTAAGAGAGAATATGTAAAATCCTGTGAAACCTGCTTTGTTTAGAACGCTCTCAATTAAATAAGGGTCTAAGCAAGAAGTGAGTTTGTTCCTCAAAGTTTCATAGCTCTTTAGTTCTCTGACCCTGACTCAAAATAGGCCCTCAGAGTTCTTTGTTATCTATTGTTTGACCCTTACTTCCTGGCAATGATTAATGAGCTTTACCTGTATTCCTGTGCAAAACGAACCCAATAAAAGCCCATTGAGGAAAAGGCTCTTGGCCCTTCTCCTTCGAAAGATCGACCACCTTTCCTCCCCAAGCAGATCATGTCTTAGTAGACTTATTCTCATCTGTGGCAGCTGGGGTGGGGGGCCTATGGGTGGAGCCCCCCACAATGCTGTAAGAAGTAAGTTCCTTAAGCCTCTGTTTCCTTATCTATGAAATGGAGAAAATAATATTTATTTCACTGGGTAGTATTGAGGATTAAATTATAGATTTATCTGTAAAGTCAGGCTCATGGCATGTCAGATTTAGTTGGTTTTAGAGTAAGAACGATTATAGAACATATGTGAAAAGGGATACTTTTTGAAAAGAAGTCCAGGCTAGGAAAAGAGCCTTTCCCTTTTCTTGTCTTCTCTTGGCACCCTGTCTACCTCTTAAATATAATTGTTCTGTGTTCAAGAAAAGAAATTCAGCAATAGCAGACAGGGAAATAAGATGCTGGGCCAGGAGAAGTGAAAAAAAAAAAAAAGAGCCTTTCCCAAGAACTTATTACTTGTAGTCGTGACCTCCGAAATGTTATGTTCAAGGCCCTGCAGTAAAGATCAGCCTACACCAAACAGGATGGGCTTCCAGTCTGAGACACCCATTCCTTAGATGCATTTTGGGATATAAGTGTCTATCTGAGCCCCCAGACTTCCTCAGTGTCTTAGTTTAGGCTGTGTTTGGACTGAAGGTGTATTCCTTCCTCAAAATTCACACATTGAAGTCATAACCCTTGATGTGATGGTATTGGGAGGTGGGCCTTTGGGAGGTGATTAGGTCACAATAATGGAGCCCTCATGAATGGGATTGGTGCCCACATAAGGGACACAGAGTTTGCTCTTTCTCTCTGATCTCTGCCATGTGAGGACACAACTAACAGGCAGCTGTCTAAAAACCAGGGAGTAGGTTCTCACCAGACACTGGATCTGCCTGCACCTTGATTCTGAATCTCTCAGCCTCCAGAAATGTGAGAAATAAATGTTTGTTGTTAAAGCCACCCCACTCTCTATAGCAATTTGTTATAGCACACAGACCTAAGGCTTCATAACCTCATTTTAACCCAATAGCACTCAGTTTCTAAGTACAGACTCAGATCCACAGGAATGAAGTTTCCTGGAAACCCAAGGGGGTCAGATGAAGGCTGAGCCTATTGGGTTTCTTTCAGGAGATGTCAGAAAAGCTTCCTCAGCACCTGCCTGTGAAAAGGCTGTGTGTCAGCACAGAGTCATGCTCAAGGCCTCAGCTCACCAGACTATCCTGTGACCCAACCTGCTGCCATCCCTGATTCTTGGAGCACAGCATAGCATGAACTTGGGGTGGGGTTGGGGAGAAAGGGCTGGGAGCTACAGTTGGAAACCAGGGCTCTGGGCTGGGGTTCAACTGGGGAGAAGGAGCAGAGAGGACAGACCAAAACCATCAAAATGGGAAAAGGGGCTGTTTGACAACATAGGAGAAGCTAAAGAGTCTCAGGTGTGCTCCAGGAAGTTGGAGGAGACATAGGGGGACTAGTGGAGGGAAGGGAGTCTCTAGAGATAATATTCCTACTCCAGAGTTTGCCTCAAGGCCCTGTGTTGCTCCAGACTGTCCCTCAGCAGAAAATTAGGACAAAGCTTTTTTTTTAGCACCTCTTAGTTTTGTAGTTGGAAGCCCGCAAGCAAAGGACTAGGAAATTAGAAGAAATATTTTTGCACACTTGTATAGAAGGGGCCACTGTTTTGGAATAGAAACATCCTGTAATAATAAGTCCTCACAGAGGAACAGATGGAAGGAGATATGTATCAGGCTCTTGCCTCCAGTTCTGTCAGCCAAGAGAGAAGGAAATTGGAGCTGTTAGTTGTGGAGGCTTCCTCAAATGCTGGCCAGCACAAGTTTCTGTGGTTGAGTTACTTTCCTTTTTATCAGAGACCCTCCATTTGCTAGGATGCACATACTTTGAAAGAGAAAACCCTTTAAAAGAAAACAAAGGAAATGATCATTTTTATTGAATGGCTTCACTGGACTGATTTGCATTTAATGTTCATGCAGGCCTCGAGGCAGGGATTCAAACCATCCCTGTTTCTCACCAGGAGCAGTCTGGGTGCTGGGGTGGCATATCTCGTATCATACAAATTTTAAGGGCCTGGCTCAGGGTTGCTGGATGTCTGGATACATGTTCACCACCAGTACAATACAACCTTTTGGGCTGTGGACTCACAGTTTCCAAATAAAAAGACACAAAGAAAGGAAAAAGGATATAAATCTGTAGATAAAGCCTCAAGGTGCACCTAGATCATCAAAGCCCATGACCATAATCAAGTCTGGTGTCAATTCATCAGACATGGGAAGTGCCAGAACCCAACAGGCAACCTGGGGACCTACCTCTGTCACTGGGCCTCCTTGGTGGTAACTTCAGTGTTGTAAAGCCACCTCTGTGGTAGGGCTGAAGTTTTAGCTAACTAAAAGCTGAGGGATGGCCAAACCTTTTATGGGGTCTTTGAGCTCTAAGTCTCTGTGGTCCTGTGACTGTGTGGGTGTGCAAATTGTGGTGACAGGCCAGATAGAGTTAGTTAATAGGACTGACTATATTTTTGGGGGGTGCAGTGTAAAAGCTCTACGTTCAGAATAGGGCCTTCAAGGAACACTGACATTGGGAATATGAATGACTAAAGGATGATAAAAAAAAGCATGAGAGAAGACATTAATTCTCAGGACTACTACGTAGCATAAGGCCTGTTGGATTTGTTGTTTGCATTTATGAGACGAGGAGGTGATGGCTGGGGCTCTGTTAGATACCTTGGGCCACAAGGACAAAGGCCACACCCGGGGAACTGTAGAGTGATGTCTTGGATGGAGCCTGGGTCCAAAGGGATTGCAGCACTGTAGGGCCAGCCCTGGACTGCCCCAGGCTCTCTTCCGACTGCCCCCCCCCAACTAGACCCTATACAGCTCCACCCAGTGCTTGCCTCCCGTCTTACCTGTCACACTAAGTTCAGTCTTCTGTTGTTTTTCCTGGCTACACCTAAGAAGCCATGCTGTCCCAGAAGTTTGGAAATGTCGATGCTAAACACCTGTCATGTCTAACAAGGTGCCTGCTATACAATAATGTTTGTTGAGCAAGTAAATAAATGAGTAAATAACTGAGTTAAATAAAGTTTTGTTATGATAATAGAGGCACATTAACAGGAGAGGTGTCCTAGCTAATTCTGTCAAGGACAGCTGCAAAGAACAGAACATTTTGGGTAAATTTTGGGCCAAATTCATGAGTTAAGGGGCCTTCTATGCTCAAGCCAAATCCTCCCCTCTGGCCGTGTGAATAGACAGCCAGAGATGGATAGCGACACTGACTCATTCTGGAATGTAAGGCTTTGGGAAGGCCAATCAGGGACTGAGGACTGGCGATTGATGAGGGGAAGACACCTGCCACAGCTGCTATGTCTTCCTTCTTCCTGCCACTCCGGCCAGAGCTGGCACACCCCTACCTGCATCCTGCCCTCTTTGGCTACGACTGAGGGTCTCACAAGCACCCTCCTTCCTTCCAAACTCTGAAAGTCTTGGATGAAGATCTGTTTGTGCCTCCCTTCCACGCATCCCCCAAGGGCCTTAGTCAGCCTGCGTAGGCGTTGTTTATCTTCTCATCCATCTCTCAATCCAGGACTCAGTCTGTTAAGTGATACAGGATGGCGGAGAGGCTGCGGCTGCAGTCGGAGTGTTTTCTTTCCTTCACACCTCTTTTCCCTTAACCTTTGGTCTCTTTGGCCTTTTCCTCCAAGTTTCTTGCCATAGACCTCTCATCATGTGTCTTTCTTTCCCTGGCTGCTCCCTGAGAGTCTTGGGCTGTGAAAACGTCTTTGGTGGGTCTCTAGAGGACTGACTGTTCTTCCCCTCCTGTAACTAAGACAACTGAGGTGCAAGACCCTTCTTTCCCCTTAATAGCTATGTGACTTCAGGGACCCTTAACATTTCTGAGCCTCGATGTACTAATTCACCAAATGGAATGGCAAAGGCTGCCATCATAGAGAGCTGAATATGAGGCATGTAATGTGGAGAAAGTAGAGTGAAAGGCCTTAGAAACTGTACATCATAATGAGAAGACAGAGAAGGGATTGTTGGGGTTTGCAGATACAGGAAAGAAGAGGCAGGGAGGACCAAGATGCACAGAAGCCTGTTCTCTCCCACTCACCACTGTTGACCCCACTTTCATCCCTTCTCCCTTCTTCCCTTCCATTCTGCTTCGTATGTGTATGTTCTTTTCCATTTGTAGCCACCCTCCAGGTGTTCTTTGAGGGTCAGTCACTGAGTATTCTACACTGGGTGCATATCCTGTCTTCACTTCTACCAACTGTGGCCAGCAAGGTCCAGAGAACCAGAGCAGTGCCCACCCCCACACACACTGCAATGACCCCGAGGGCTAGCGCCAGGGATGGAAGCCAACCAGAGGCAGTAGACTGAACTCCTGACCTTACAATTCTTCTGGCTGCGGTAATATGATAGCTCCATATTTTTCCTAGACAATTCTCTAAGTTTTATTTTTCCTGCCTTCCCTCAGTGGCTCACAGAGGAGTGTCCTGACCTGTGCCCAGCAGAAACTGAGGAAACAACCCTATGCTCCATGAAGTGGGGCTCTCTGGGCCCCTATGCTTCATCCAGTCATGGATCTGGGACAGAATATGTTTTGAAACCTGTTTTGAACAGTGGGCTCTCTGGCTCACAGACTATCAAAAGAAACTGATGTCAACAGTTGACAAAGTTGGGGGGGAACAGGCAGGGGGCAAATCTCCACTGAGCAAAGCGCACCCTCCATCATGCCGTTTCTCTTCTCCAGTCTGGATCTAGCTTTTCAGAATAGCCCAGTCCTCCCAGTTACATGCTTGGAAACATCATCTAGCATTGCCCTTCAAGGACATTCAAATTAGGGCAAAACTTTATCTACAACCTTCTCATCCTCACTTTTCCACCAAAAAAAAGGTAGCCTATGACTGAAAATATAACCAAGTCATTACAAAGTCAAGTGCTAGGGATTTGTTTGCTCTGGTCCCTGAAAACCAAGTTGTCTGCCATCTCAGACTGAAGAGGTTGGGAGACAGGGGAGGAGCAGCACTTTTCTGCAAGGAAGTCCCTGGCTCGGAGCCCCTGAAATTCCAGCAGTATGCATTTATGCTGTATATCTCTTTTCCTGTTTGGCATGTTTCCAGTTTCTCAAGGTATTTTCTTCAAATAAATTGCAAAAAAAAATTTTACTTTGCAAATTTTAACAACTAGATATTGAATTCTTAGTGTGTTTGAAAGCAAATGTTTTACATCAAGGCTTTGAGTGGATAATAGTTTATAGACTCGCCTTTTCCCCACTTGCCTTTCACAAAACCATCTTCAATTTCCTATGAAAAGCTGGGAAAGTAAACATCAGCATATTCATTTAATTTCCCTTTGGCTCACCAGGACTTGTTTCTAGAAACATCTTTGATTCCCTCTGACAATTCTACTATCTTTCTATTTCCCTAATCTGACATCATCCCTGAATGTTCCCTTTTAGCCATCTCAGTTTACGTAATTACATTTTCAATTTGTCTCTACTGGTATCTTAACTCCTCTTCTGATAGTCTGTGTAAGATGATGATGATGGTGATGGTGAGGGTATGGGGGAAGGAGATAGAAGGGGGTGGGGGAAGAAAGTGAAGGGAACTGAAGTTTTGTTCTTTTCAAACTCTGCCTTCAACCTAAGAGTACATGCGGACCTGTTATTAACTTGGCATACTCACTTAGGACTACATAAATTTACATGACTCATAAGTAAATCTATGAGTTGCTGTATGTTGGACATTTATACAGCCTCCAGATTCTTCCTCAGGATCCTCCTTTCCCTCTTCCATTTATCTTTGCAGAAAGGAGAGGCTTCTCACACTTCTGGGAGGGGCGATCCTATCTACTAGAAGACTCGGCCATTTCTGGGAACCAATTCCTCTCAGATCCTCCTCTGCCAGTTGAAGGGTTTGATATGAAAGGCTCTGCGGTCCTTCGAATGAACCTGTGAAAGGTTAATGCATTGCTGGGTCATAGCATGTTAACTGAGCTGGTGTTGCAGAGGACCAGAGAGAAATCAAGCTGTAACAGATATATGCTTTAAAGTCAAGGATGGTTTGGGGGAAGAATCATTAGAAACAGAGAAAGAGGGTTAGAATTTTAAGTGAGGAATTACATACTTCTGAATAGATCCCTCTATTTCTCAATGCTCTTGCATGTGTCCTTGGAACCTCATGCGGTGTGTAAGAAAACAAATGCACTCCCTCTTGCTAAAATCAGCCTTCCCTCATTAAACAAAGATTTGGATTACAGAACTCCTAAGCGGGACACTTCATACCCTAAACCTTTCTACAGCCTTACCCACTGTCTGGAATCCTCCCATGTCCATGCTGGATCTGCTTTACACTGGTGATGAAAGAGGAAAACCATGACTTTCTACACTAGGTCATTAGGTAAGGGTGGTCTGTGGAAGGAGTAGGTGCCTCCATTTTTGTAACGGGGAACATTTGTACCTTAGGCATAAGCCAACTTCTCCATACTATCTTATAGTTTTCAGATGTCATAGAGTCACACATTGCCAATCTTCTATGAATCTGAAAGTTGAAAATGTTTACATTTAAGCATAGTAAATACAGGACCATATTTTAGTCATTTTTGTGCCCCCGCAGTGACCAGTACGGAACTCTGCAGGCAGCAGGGACTTTGTAGGGAATCAAGTGTTGACTTTGATAATGATGATCACGATAATAATGATCATAATGAAGATAAATGGCACAAAGTGATAAAAAGTTTTTCAAATGGCTTCTATATAAGAAAATTACATGACACCAGCTATCTTGCTGTTTTTGAACCTTAGAACCGTGTTAGGATAATAAAACATTTCAGTGCCAGAGTTTGAGCCTAGGGAGAACAGAGGCTGTGTTTTATTCATTCTCTGCCTCCTCAGCCCTTATCATGGGGCCTTTCAAGAAATAGGTGTTTAGTGTTGTTGTACACTTATTTCATGCACAAAGACACCATGTAAGCCTTTATTACAAAGCAGCAAGGCTGCCACTTGTTATAGCACGTCCTTGAGAAACAGTCAAGCAAAGAGTCCGGTTTCTACTCTCTTGCAAATGCAATTTTAAAAAGAAAGGCAAACAAAAATCTTATGAGTAAAAAAGTAAATAATATCAATTTCAAATAATAAAAAAGTACTCCAAAAAAAAAAAAAAGAATAAAGGATGGTGGCATTGACAGCAATGGATGGTGAGGGAGGGCTATTTAGCTATTAGAATGTGAAAAGATCTCTCTGAAAGAGGGAAACTTAGGACTGAGGCCCAGATGATTAGTGAGAGGCAAGTATGTACTAGATTGTTGTATCCTCAGAACAACTTGATTAGGTAGATTTTAGCCCCATTTATATGGGAAGAGATCAAATCACACAACCGTAAGTGGCTCCCAAACATCTGTTCAACTCCAAAACCTTTGCATTTCTACATTTGATATCAGTCTTTTGTGGAGGAGAAAGTGAGCGGAACAAGGATCTTATGCATCCAGTCATTTTTATAAACATATTTCTAGATGTATAGTACCGGCCTGCATACTGGGTACTTTGATGTACTTTTGATGAAATTTTTTTTAGTAATTACTTTAATTCTTTTTAATTTTAATTGTTGTTCAAGTACAGTTTTCTGCCCTGTACCCCCATCCCAGCCCTCCCCTCCTCCCTCCTATCTCCACCTCCCACCCTAGTTTTTGTCCATGTGTCCTTTATACTAGTTTCTGCAAACCCTTCCCCCCTTCCCCTGAAATTCCTTCCCCTCTCCCCTCTGGTCATTGATACATGGCACAAAATTATCTTAATCCACATAGATTGTTTTATTCTTTAAAGCCAAAACAAAGTGACCGTTACCAGAATAATGCACAGATAGATCTGAGAAAGAGGCAGGAAGGCCAGTCCCAGGGACCACTCTGCCACCAGGTTTCTAGAGATCCTGGTGCCAACCACTTTTTCCACCTAAACTTCAGTTTTCATATTTGAAAATGAATAAGATAATTCCCCAGCTTATTTCATGAAAATGTAAGACTCTAATGTCATAACACATGTGATAATGTTTTGAAAAACATAAATACTTTTGACTGTGCTGTTTTGACAATCATTAAGGAAACACAAAATATCTTACTTCATGTTCCTTTTCTTACCAAGGCCAAGACTTGTACAGAGTAGAGGCAGAAAAATATTGAGAACATAGCAACAGAGTTAAGTCTACCTTCCAAAACCAGGCAAAGTAAGTGCAATTGAATTATCATTCATGCCCAAGGAATACTTGACTTAATTATCCAAGTTGCAATTTGGTTTGAAGTAGTTGAATTCTTTCCACAATTTTCCCGTTTTTTGGCCTAGCGCAGACTTGTTATGAATCTAGCCTTGGAGATAACTATCTTATCCCCATTGAGATGTTTGTCCTAGAAGAAAGTTTTGTATTGGATCTATTGCTGAGACCTTGGCATTGGCTTTTCTCATGCTTCTTCCCAAAAAGTTCCATCTGTAAGAGGAACTTCTATTTTTTTCTTCATGTTCCTTAGTAAACACATTAACATTATTGACACAAATCACAATAACACAGTTTTTTACATTCACAGTGCTTCTGCAGTATAAGAACTGCCTGTACACACATTTTTTTCACTAATCGTCATCACAAATCCATGTGAATGGGTTTTAATTCTCATTGTAGTGATAATGAAAAGAAGCTCAGAGAGGCAAAGGGGTGTAGTTAAGGTGGCCCTGCTAAGATGAGTGGAGCATGGCCTCAGACTCAAGGCCGCCCTCTCCCCCGAGTCCTGCATCTTACGTCCACGCATACTGATGTGGAAAGAGGTTGGCCCTTGCTGGATTTTAAACAAGCATTATTACATTAATGCCTTTAAGTATCTTAATTAGGTCTTGCAGAAAGGAAAAGAAATTATTTGGTCCCCAAAACAGCCAGAGGATTCCAACTCCAAAGAGTAAGTCTGTTTCAGATCACTAGATAGGGTGGTGGCCCCATTTGGCCAGGAAAATTCAACATAAATGATGAACCATGTGTAGCAGGAGATGCTTGAATAAAGCCCCCAGCTTGTGAGGAAATGTGACTGTATGTGGTATGTGCACCCAACACCTACAGCAAACACTCCCACGGCCACCAGTGTTGGATTCAATTAAACATTAAATTCATCATCTTTAGCAAGGAAAGAGAACAGCAAACAGTTGCTCTCTCATGGCTAAACACCCCTCGGATTTGCTGGCCTTTGATTTATTGGAAGAAACCTGCTGGGAAGAACATACTGTGTAGCTGATTAATGTCAGCTTCTGTCATCAGTTTCCACTTAGATTCTTGGCCAGCCCTGACATCTCCTCCCTTAAGGATCCAGAAGAATTTGAGGCTGATCCAAGAGCTTTACTGGCATGGGATTTGCAGAATGCGGTGTTTGCAAAATAAGGAAGATGAATGGAAGTGGAATCCCATATTCTCCACTGGACTTGTTTCTTTAATTCATTTCTCCAGAGGCCCCGCTCCATGCCAGGACCACACCAGCAAGGGGACTGGGGAGAGTGTGTTCCCAGGCTCCAGGGCAGATGTCTTGCATTTCCTGTGCTGCCTATGTGCTGCCTCCTCCAAGCCTGTCAAATTGGGAGGGGGTCCGAGGAGGACTGCAGTGCAGTTACCACCGGAACCCTCCCAGGACCCTTAAACAAGCCTGTGGAAACATGGGCACTTGAGGAGCAGGCCCCACCTACTGCCCTGCTGAGGACAGGAGATAACCCACCACTGCTCAGAACAGTCACACAAGTCTTAAGTTTTGCAGGGTCATGTCGTGCCATTTCCCCCCCCAACAATAAGCCATGATTCAATGACATGATGTTTACAGCAAGCTGAGTTTCTGTATGTGTTCTTGGTTTTTCACTGGAGAAAAAGCTCACTATTTGATTTCTTACAAAAGGCTACCTTTTCTTCTCCCCTCTGGTATACTAAGGACCTGAAATGAGGTGGCAATTTAAATAGACTCTGAACTCTTTCCTCCCTGAATTCATTCTTGAGAAAGAAATAAGGAAGGAAGGAAGGAAGGAAGGAAGGAAGGAAGGAAGGAAGGAAGGAAGGAAGGGAGGGAGGGAGGGAGGGAGGGAGGAAGGAAGGAAGGAAAGGAAGGAAGGAAGGAAGGAAGGAAGGAAGGAAGGAAGGAAGGAAGGAAGGAAGGGGGGAGGAAGAAAGAAAGAAAAGAAAAAGATTTCAAATGAGGAACAAAAATGTTCTGGGTGTCTATCAATGTTTAACAAATCATCATGGAACCTAGTGTCATAAAATAACAACATTTCTTTTATTGTATGTTACAGTTTTCAAGGGTTAGAGATTTGTGGAGAGATGGGTAAACAGTTCAGATGCTGGGTATCACATGCAATTGAATTCAGGAACTGGAAAAGCAGGGCCGAAGTGAAGTCATGGGAGGCTTGCTGGAGGATTAGATATTCTCTCCCTCTCTCTCTCTCTCTCTCTGTCTGTCTTCATACAGTCTCAGGGTCTTTCAATGTGGTCTCTCCACACAGGCTCATTTGGGCCTCCTCACACCATGATGGCCTCTGGAAAGTCACAGTGTTTACATGGTAACTGAAGGCTATGAGAGTGAGTGTTCCAGTGGGTTTGATTATTGTGCTATTAGTAGTATGCTCATATTTGAAGATACACAAAGGGCTTTAAGATTATTTTTTAAGGCAAGGGTTGCTTACCAAACAATCATAAAGGTCAGGTAGGAGACTGGACCAGATTACTCCTACATGCCTTTTCACATCTACTGCTCTAGAATTCTGTGGGGGAATGTTGCTAGGTATCTCATCCTTCAACTAAGATAATATGACTTTGTTGACACTGACAGACAGGCCAGGCATTGTTCTATATACTTTTCATGCCCTGAATATTTTAATCACTGAAAATATGCTAGAGATTGGTACTATCTTTTCCCCTTTGTAGATGAGAAAATAGACGTAAAGAAAGATTGAGCAATTTGTCAAAAGCCAGATAGCTGGTAGGTGGCAGAGCCTGGATTCGAACCCAGGCAGTACCCTCTTAGGCATTATATTAACCTGCCTCCCCCAAAGAATTCAGTCCAGTGGCTCCACATTTAAGTCACAGAGGATTTTCTGCATATTTGTTCTCTTCATGTGCAGGTGGAAAGACCCTGAGACAAGCACCTGGCTATCTACCTGAAGAAAACAAGCAGCATGTGACAGGATCTCAGTGACGACCTTTGGCAAAGGCTTCAGGGTTCACAGGAGGAGGGAACTGGGAGCAGGTGGGATTTTAGGGAAGGCTTTCTGTTGAAGGAAGGGATGTAGATGGACTCTTCAGAACAGACAGAAGTTAGACACAAGAAAGATGGAGTTGACAACCTAGATGGCAGGATGCCTCCTGTGATGTCACTGCACTGGCCTTTTTTGTGGGGTGGAGGGTTGCTGACCATTAAATCATCACCTTGAGGGAGAAAAGAGGACAGGACTTCTCCTTGAGGACGAGTCAAGGATGAGGTACCTCCAGTACCTGGGGCATCTGTGTGTTTTTCATCCTCAGCCTTGCCTCAGCCCAGAGAACTCCCAAGATCCCAGGAGATCCAGTTTCCTTTGGGAAGAGTGGCTGTGACAGCAGTGGCTACAAACAATATTACTGAAACTAATTTCTGTCCCCATCCAGAGCTGCCAGGGACAGTAGACCCTCTTGGCGCAGTTTAGAGCCCAGCCCTGGTTTGCAGGCCGAGGGTTATGAAAATGAAGACAGGATGTGTAAGGATTCCCACTGCCCTCAGATCCACAGCGTGGTCCAGCTGCTAGCTGCACCGTAAGCTGCAGGAGGCAGGAACCACGCTGGCCCTATTCCCTCATGTGTCTCCTGTCAGGGACACGCGATCCATGTTCAATAAGTGTATGTCCAATAAATGAATGAGTGAATGAATGAATACATAGGTGAATTGGTGGTGGTGCTTTTGGAAGTCAATGCCAGGATTCCAAGCCTTTAGAATGGAAATGGGATGGTCCTCCCCTCACCCAACAGGAAGTTAGTCTGAGGTGAGAGAGTCCCGCAACGAGAGAGCTGGCTTGTTCCTGGGTAGTAAAATCTACACTTCCTACTAGAAATGCTGACTAATTGTGTTGGAACATTCAAAATACTACCCAATGTAAATTTTACTACACTTAATTCTGAAGCCTTTTTCCAGGGACTAAGAACTCAGGTGTGAATCGGTGTTGTGGTAAACTAAGTTCTAGAATCATCACAAGTGGACTACGGCAGAAGCTTGTATTCGAATTATTCTTACACGTGACCAAGATTAACTGAATGCTTTGTTATCTTTGCCAGCATGTGGCTTAATATGAAAGTCTCAATAACCAGGAATCTCATTATCCTTGTGATAAACTGCCCCTTATTATATAGTAGTATTTACTGTAAGATGGGATTTCCCAAAGGACACAAGCTGTGATCTCCTATTGAGAATTGTTAAAGCAAACTTTAGCCATCTGAAAACTAACTATTCAAAGTACACTGAGGTCCTGGATTTAAAAAACAAATTTGTGCCAACCATCTCTAAATAATAATTTTTTTGTGAGTTGGAGAAATTAGAAAAGTTCAATATGGTCTAAATGTTAGATTTACCGAAAGTTTACTGAAATGAATAAAGAAGAAATAATTGACTGGAAACAAAGTTTGCAAAACAGAATATGGAGCAGGATCTCATTTTTCTAAATCTAGTACAGTTAATGTAATAATAAATTAAATAATAAATATATGTATATAACAGTAATACACACACCCTAGATAATCTATAGAAGGGTAGCACTTGGTTGTTGACAATAGAGCTCCTGGGGTGATAGAGATGCAGTGATTCCATCTGTTTATTTTGCCCACCTCCCTGATAAGGGGACCCAAGCATCTGTGCACACCTCAGATGCCCACGGTGCAGTCAGGTCTCCCTGGGCCCTCACTGTGCCAGTGACCACCCTGTGTCACGTCCCATGCTATTCCCTCAGGCAGAAGACTCCTTCCTTTTCTCTTCCACCATTCCCTTCCAAGCTCAAGGAGTTTTTCTGGACCCTCCCCACCAGCCATCTGGTTCTCTGTCCACTCTTCCTGCATTGCACTCTGCCTGGAACCAGATACCAGGTTCCTCACAGAGCTATGGTGTGGCAGAGAGAACATGGATTTAAATCGGGACAGCCAGTGGCAAAGTCCAAACTGTACTTCTGTTTCACTGTTGGATTTTAGGAAAGATGTACAGTCTCTGTAGCCTCCACACATTCCAGATAATGATAATAACACTGATTTGACCCAGCCGACAAAGTTGTGTTAAAAATGGATGTAAAAGTGCTTTGGGATGGTAGCCTGCCATGTGTGCACACGTAAGGGATGATGTATTGCATGACAGCTGTGGTTGTAATCACACTGATTGGGTGAACTCGAACACTTCTCCTCCTCACTGCACCAGAGTTTCTGACCTAGGGCCTAGGTTCGTAGCCTGGGACCCTCAAGAAGGGCTTCAGGGGACCGCGGCGCCTCCAATAGCCATAGGGATTGTGCCGGGTGGTGCGCGTTTCCAGGGCAAGCGTTTACAGTTTTCAGCAGGTTCTCAGAAAGCTCTGACACCCAAGGAAAGTTAAACATCCTGAGCCAAATGCTAATGAAGTTGTTCTCCAGTCAGTGTTTAGAGACAGTTTGTGTCTCTAAGGTCTTTGGTCCAACATGTTCTTGTACAAGTTGCAGAAGTACATTTTGCAAGACCAGAAAGGGACTATCACAGATGAAGAAACCGAATCCTGGAAGGGTGAGGTCAGGTACCAGATGTGAGGAGCTGGCAGGTGAGGCTGGAAGCCTACCAGGGGCCCACTGAGAAGGGGAATCAGAGGGTCATAAATCATTTCCTTCTTTGATTTTTAAATCTGGGTGGGGAGGCCAATAGCAAATCCCGAGAAAAGTCCTGCCCTGAAAACAGAAGGCACTTAGTTTTTTTAAAAAGTCTTGACTTGGATTATAATTTTGTAGGTTCCTGCCTACAGGCACTGTGCTAGAAGCCAAGGTCTCAGGGACACACAGGACTTTGAGTGGCCCCAGGCGGATGGGGAGGTAGTCTTGCCACCAACTGATTTTGAAACTAGTGAGAAATTACAGGACCCAGACCCGGATTTGGTTAGGTGTTCCATTTGATTGTTAAGTACTGAACCGAATGGATGGATTGAAGGCAGGTACCTTGTGGATACAGCGTCAGAACACTCGTGCAGTGTCCATGATAGCAGACCCCTGCAGGGGAGTTTGCATACATGACCTTACTTCGTTCTTGAAGCATTCTTGCAAAGTAGATTTATAATCCCTATCTAAAGTGGAGGAAGAGATGGCTCAGAGAAGTAATCTACTTTCATCGATGGAGAGAAATGTTTCCAAGCCAGTTCCCCTCTCACTGGCTTGCTGCCTCTATGCCCTCCTCCCTTGTCCATCCCGGCTCTTTTCCTGTTGCCCAAGAAAACTGCCCAGTGGTTCTGCCCTGGGAAGGGTATGGGGACCCAAGTCTATCCAGCTCCTGATAACGCTGGGCACTGATGCTGCTCTAGAATCAGATTCCAGAAAGGAGGAGCCTAACCAGACCATGGGCCAGCCCGATAACGCCTTATTGTCACTGGGTTCACCTTTGGAATTGTTTTCAGATGAGGCTCAGGAAAAGGTACCCAGAACTATAGAAGTCAAATGAAGGCAGGGGCATCCCATGGACATCTCACCTGCTCCTTGACCCAGGCAGTTAGCTCGAAGCCAGCTTTTGTGCAGTATCGAAAACACGGAGCACAGCTGACACTGTTGCCTGCCGCCGCCCCAGGAGGGTGGTCTTCCCTAGAGCGGCCACTCCAATCTGAGTGTCACGAATTGGACTGTCTACCCTGTATCCACCTGGACCATGTCTAAGGCCCGGGGAAAGGATGACAGGACAGAGTCTCTGGCTTGTGGATCCCATACCTGACAAGACAGAGATATGGGCAGAGATGTTACCACTGAGCCTTGGCAAGGCAACACGCATGGTGAACACTTTCTACAGTTTGACTTCAACCCACATTTTTAAACCCCTTGCTCATTCCTCTCCTCCACAAAGTGCTACCGCCCTGACTGAACTCACCAGTGCCTAAGTCAACGAGGCCTTCAGGACCAGCTGAAAGTCTACGTTTTACAAAGAAGAGCCAGGGCCCCAGAGAGCTTGAGGGCAAGACAGGCCAATGCACAGTCTGTGTCCCCACGCTGTCCCCTGGACTCCCTGAGCTCTCAGGTGGCTGGGGCCGTGCAGGGGCTGCCGGCAAACACCGGACCACTGAGCCATGAGGAAACTATGAGCAGCCATGTAAGGGGTCAAAGTCAGTGACAGAGCTGGGGAGGGAACCCAGAGGTGCTGGGGTGCCAATCCCCAATACAGGACTCCATCCCTTCCCCCTGAAGCTTCTTACCAACCACACCAGATAGAGTGAGTCCAAAGGGCGGCAGCAGATGCCCTCCCAGTGGGACAAGGTGTGGGACGAGCTCAGTTTCTGTTGCTGATCAATGACCTTGCTCACTACTCCTGGGAGCATATTCACCTGGGTGTACTCAACATGCTGCTGAAAACATGGGCGGCGGGGGTGGGGGGCATGCCTTAAATGTCCCTCCAGTCCCTGGGTGGAAGGCAGGCAGGGCACTTCCTCCCCAGACCTTGCTCCTGAGTCTGGCTTGAAGCCTCAGGTGAGGCAGCAAGGAGCCTCTCAAAGGGCATGGCTGAGCAGGGCTCAGAGACCTGTCCATCAGTCCCACACATTAAACCCTTCACTCTTCTGCTTGTGAGTCATTGTGCCTATGTGCCTAAGTCTCTGAACCGGGGTGCAGAATTCAGCTGGACATGGCTAGCCTGACTCCCCCTTCTAGCCCAAAATGGAGACTCAGAAGCACTGAGGTAGTTCTCTTGACAACTCCCTCCAAGTGGCCGATTTTCTCATTCCAACCAGAGGATGGACAATTTTAAAGAGATTATTTTTCCGAAAG
>PVKM010010551.1:0-34718 GCA_004027735.1 Carollia perspicillata | reverse complement strand
GAGGGAGCTGGACCTTGCTGGGGGTGTGGAGGCCCAGCTGCCAGCAAGCAGGGCCAGGGAGGACACCCAGTGGAGTGTGGTGACTCGGAGGCTTCCCTAGGGCCCCCAGGCTGGGGGCTGGGGGCTGGAGGCAGACACTGGGAGAAACAGCTCCCAGCCTGAGCACCAGGGGCATCAGTGTGAGTGGAGGGGACTCAGTATCGGAATGAATGAGGGTGGCCTCCGCGCTGGTCTAGGTGAGAAGGGTGAGGGACGAAAGGGCTTGGGGGGAGTGACACAGGAGGGGAGGGACATGAGCAATGTCACAAGTAGGTCTGAGCTGGAGGACTTGGTGACAAATTAGAAGTGAAGCGTGAAGGAGAAGGGAGAGCTGAGGGAGACTCCAAGATTTCGAGCCCCGGGCTTGGGGAATGGGGCCGGGATGGCGGGGCCCCCGGGAGGGAGGGAGGGAGGGAGGAGTGGCAGGCGACACTGGGCCCGGGATGGGCAGGCCCAGGCATGCATGCGTGTGCGCATGTGTTCCCAGGTAGCAGCCAAGCCAGCACTGGGGCCTGCGCCTGGGAAGGGGTCCGATGCCCAGGGCCTGGGGTGGCTCCCGCCTTCGAGATGGAGCGCCTGAGTGTGCAGATCTGTCACCCAGAGCAGCGCCAGGCAGGGGAAGGGGGCAAGCCCGCGGGTGTCGGGTGCAGGAGGGGGCTGGCTCCCAGCTGAGGCCAAAGTTGGCTGCTCCTCTGGTTGGGGGTTTGGTACCTGCATCACCGCCAGTCCCGGGGCTCCTGAGGGAAGGCCCTCACCACGCAGGCAAAGGGGAGTCAGAAAACGTGCCCTATTCTGGAGATGCCTGGAAGGGGGAGGGCAAAGTCTGGCCCATCCTGTCCCCCAGACAGAGTGATCAAGAGTATCTCATAGCCTTACAGAATTCAGACACCTTCCCCCCAGCCAACTGTTCCAGTCTCAGGGTGAGGAGTGGACAGAGGGGTCCAGGACCAGCCCTGAGGATGGAGGTGGGGCCTGCGGAAGAGGCCACCTGGACAAATGATCGGGGTCAGGATGGACCAGCTCCCCACGAGCCCCTCACCCAGGACTGTGGAGATCTGAGAGCAGGGAAACCCACAGGTGTGCGTGGCCCACGGGGCCGGGGAGGCAGTTGCCAACTGTGTGACTGGGCGTGAACGGGAAAACCCTGCGACACAGGCGGCTCCTTGTGTGCGGGGGCACAGAGAGGGGCCTAGCGGGAGAGTGTGGAGAAGGCACAGGCTTGCGTGTGACCCAGGGCGGACACTCAGCCTGGGGAGCGGGAGGCTGCCGTGGCGCTGTCCCCGGGCGCCCCCTGCCGCCTGGCTGGCTGTCCCTCCCTCAGCCACTCGGATTCCCCGCTGATGTTGCCGAGGAGCCGATGGTGGTGCAGGAGGGGCTGGTCACCGCAGGGCCGGCCTCTTTGCGCACGTGTGTTAGGAGCTGGTGGGGAGCAACAGTAAGGGGCCCAGGAGAGAAGGGGGCCCCTCACACAGGCCTGTGAACGGGTGCCAGGAGGCCAGCCCTGCTCCAGGGCAGTCCTGCAGCACAGGGGCCCACCTGCCAGGGGCCCGCCTGCCAGCTGCCCGGACAACCTCGGGCCAGGCACCAACAGGTGCCCCACCAACGAGGGATGTGGCTCCCCGACTCTGCAGCCTCCTGAGGAACCCATGTGTCGGCCCCCCACCATGGCTGTGGCTGTCGGTCTTGCCAGCACCCACCGCCCCCTTATCTGCACCAGCGCTGCACACCCTGCCAGGCCCCATCATCAGTGGGCACACATGCCAACCCGCGGTCCTCACACTGCTCACGTGGGCAACATGCAGATATGGCCGCACAGCCCTTTCCCACATCCGACTCAGCAAGCCTTCCCTGGGCACCTGCTCGGTACCTGGCACTGCCTTCCCTGGGTGAGGAGCATGAACACCCCCAGCTTGCCATGGTCCATGGTGCAACCTGCATCCCCTGCATGTGGCGCACACACTCCTAACACGCACATGTGTGCAATATGAACACACACCCAGCGGCAGTGCAGCCTCCGGCTCAGTCAGGATTAGAAGGGGAGGTCATGGGGCAGCAAGGTTTGTTTAGTGAGGATTTGTGGGGGATGATGGGGCAACAGAGAAGGGAGACAGAGTGGATGCGATAGGGCAGAGGGAGGAGGCAGGAAGGGAGGGTGGCCAGACACTGGTGGGTGCAGGATGAGCTGTGTGGAGTCCCTTTAAGAAAACAGCTACCAGCCTCAATCACCCGGCTGTTCTTTGAGCCCTCACTCACTGATTTTCAATCAGCCTGACTTCGAATCCCAGGAACCCCAACATTCCCTCCTGACTCCCCTGGGATTAAAATGGCCTGGCCAGGCAGAGGGGCATCTCCCAGCTTCTTGAGACAGCAAGAATCAAGAATTGCTAGGGCAAGCCCCATGCCCTCTTGATCACATCAATGACCCCTCCCCCCAAACACATATAAATAAGTTCAGCTCAGCTGAGTGCATGGGTGGGGGCCGAGATCAGGAAGGACCCACAGCCCAGCCTGGGTGGAAGCTCAGGCAGAGCAGACAAAGGGTGCAGGGGACTTGCCCCCACCCCTCAGAGGAGGTGGGCTGAGGGCTGAGATCCTGAGCAGGTTCGGGTGGTCAACCAACAGGACATAACGGGAGGAGGGGGGGCCTGTGTAGTAAAAGGGAGAGGGGGAAGCAGCAGTGGACCTGCCGAACACAACTCTGGCCCCAGCGCACCAGGGGGGCCAGGAACCCCAGCCAGGCCTCACAGTGCTCTGTAAGGGCTGCAAGAGCTGGGGGCTGGGGTATGCACCTCCACGTCGGAGTGTGGACATGTGCGAGTATGGTGGGGACAGAGGAGGACACTGTGTTCTGGACGTGGGCAGAGGCCAGGTGCCAAGCTGGGAACTGTGAGTAGCTGAGGCAGATGCTACCGGGAAGAGGTATCTTAACCCCCTCTTCGATTTCCTGGGGACTGGGATGTGGTCAAAACCCTCTAATGTGAGACCCTCCGAGTCAGGTTTCCCCCGGCGTTGATTCAACCCCCTGACCCTGCTCTGGGGCCAGGCAGCCAGCAAACTTCCCCCGCCCGGAAGCGTGGGGCGTCTACACTCGCCAGCTCCGCGTGCTGACAGCAGCTCCTGGACTTGGCAGAACCCAGGATTCTGGGGAAGCGCGCGCGGGGAAGCTGCGCAGCATGGAGAGGCGGCCCTCGCGTCCTTCCTCGTAAAGTTTGGCCTCGGGGGGCTTCCAACCCGGTCTAGCAACGCGAGTCAGGGACACCTCCCACCCCCAGAAGTGAGCGTTCGCGCGGACGGTACCCCGTAAGCCCCTCCGTGCACGTGACTCACCCGAACCTCGGAGCCAGGCGGCGAGGACTATGCCCAGAAGCGTTGGCCACAGGCCGGGCCGGACGGCCATGGCCGCGGGCGAGCGGGCGGGCCGGGCACGGCGCCCCGCGAGCGGTAGGGCGGCTTTCAGCGCCTCAGCCCGGACCAGCCCGGGGCGCCCTCGGGGCCCATGCCAGCGGACTGAGCTGCCTCCGGGAGGCCGGCTACGGGGCGCACGCGGCGCGTGGCTCCCCTGGGCACCTGGAGCTCAGCAATGCAGCCGGGGCGGAGCGCAGCGCCAGCCGCGCGGCGCACGGACCTGCCGCCGCGCGGAGCCCGCAGCCCCGGAGCCGGCCGGCGGGCGCCGGAAAACCAGGACTGGAGTGAAGGAGCGGGGCAGTGACAGGGTGGGGCGGGGGAAGGAAGGAGGGGCCGGGCCGCCCCGAGCTGCGTTCTCGGGCCACCTCCGGCTCCGGGGATCCCTCTCGGCAATGCCCTGGGCTCTCCTGGGGAGGGTTTGGGGTAGTGGGCGGGGAGGCCTCCCACCGCCCCTCGCGGTCTCCAGGGGCTGAGCCAGAAGTCTGAAACCCGGAGTGGATTAGTTCTCGGATCCGGGCTCTCCCGGGCCCGTCAGCCTGCGCACAGGTGGCTCGGGAGGGGCCGGGGGCTGCGGCGACCACGGCGCAGCGCCAGCCTGCAGAGAGAGGCTCAGGGCAGGGGTGCCCGGGGCAGGTTGCGCTGCAGTCCGCTCCCTCCACCCCGCACGACTCCCGCCTCCCGGCCGCGCTTGGAGGCCGTCAGCGCGCTGCGGTACGCCAGCAGCCTGCTGCTCAGATGGAGGACTGCGGGAGAGCGCCCGGATTCCCGACCAGCCCGCAGAGGTGCCCTGGAAGGCCAGACTTGCGGCCACCCGCAGTGCCAAGCACGTAGCCTGGTGGACCCCAGCGTTACTCAAGGTTTCCCTAAACCTGCGGCGACGTTTGCCCCAGGAAAACAACCCCAGGGCGCAGCACAACTGACTGGGCGCGCGGTATTTGCGCCCTGAGCGCGCACAGGCTGGAGACGTGGGTGTGAAGGAACCAGCTGGATTTTGGGAACAAGAGAGACCTGGAGTAGGGTCTAGGCGCTTCCGCCTTCTAGCTCTTTGACCTTGGGCAAGTCAAATCGTCTCCCAAAGCCTCCAATAGTGACCGCCGCTGGACTTTCCTGTTCCCCACCCCCATCCCCTAACCGTGTTAAAATAAACAAGAGGGCTGCCTTGAAAGAGAAAGGAAATGGCAAACGCGCACCAAGTGCACCCGGCCAGTGGTCAGAAAAAGAGAGTCCTGCTCTGGGTCGGGAGGGGGTCGAGGAGGCTGCGGGCAGGGTCACAGGCTGAAACGTCTTCAGCGGCCAGGGGATAGTGTGAATTGGAGCTGCAGGCTGGGCGATGTGAGAACGGTCTTCGCGTCCGCAGAGATACACGGTCTTCTGTATGTCTTGATACACGAGGCCCTCTCTCGGTCTTTTGTTCCCCACTATTGATAGAAAGGGCTCATGAGAAATGTTTTTGCTTTCCTCTTAACTCTCCTATAAAAAAACACCAGCCAATGTCCAGATACACATCTGCAGGCTCTGGGCTTCAGCGCCAGGGGGGAACAACACCGGCGCTGGGGACTGGGGACAGGATCCCATCTAAAGGGACAGCTGGCTTTTCCTGCTCCACCGGCAATTGAGGGGAGTGGAATATAACCCAGCACGGGTCAGGCTTTCCAATTTCCCTACAGATTCCAATACAAAACCATTGTGTGTGGAATCTTCCGATTTAAAATCTTTAACTGAAAAATAAAAAATATTTAAACTTCATGTGATCCCAGATGAAAATGTCCACAAATATGCACCAGCTTCTGGTTTTTCACCTCTGCTTTGGGGGTTGCTTGCACTCACTCTGTCAGGAGGGCCTGATCTAGCCAACTGGACTGTGTGTGTGCGCGCCGCCTCAGGAGGAGCAGCGGGAGCCCAGGCCCCACCCTGCTCCCAGGGAAGAGCTGGGTAGGTGAGGCGAGACCGGAGAAGCACCCACGGTGGGGCCTCTAGGATGGGGGCAAGGTTAGGAACTGGGGCATGGGCACTGGCTGGACGGGGCTGAGGATGCAGAACTGAGGTTGGGGATGGGACTGTGATTTGATAGCATAATGGTGTCTGCTGGGCTCTGCTAGGTCCTTTCCGACATCGATAATTCGGTTTGTTCCCTCCACACAGCCCTGGTAAGTAAACATTCTACCCCCATTGTAGGGGTGCGGTAACTCAGGCTGACGGGGAGAGCAGTGCCTCACGCCCATGGCCAGCCCGGTCTCACCCCGTGATTGCAGGGCTAGCCAAGACGGGCCCCTGGGAGGCTGAATTTCAATGTCTACGTTCTTTACATTTCCTCCTGCTGCAATTTCCTCTCTGGGGTTAAAATTTGGGAATAAGGTTTGGGGTACGAGAAAGGAAAGGTTCTCCTTTGTTCAGTTGGGCTTATCTGTTCCCTTCTCTGGTTCTCTCTCTTCAGCCCTGTAGCAGTCAGGATAGACTAGGTTGTGCCGTGGTAACAAATGGTCCTCAAATCTCAGTGGTGCACATCAGCAAAGGTTTACTTCTCATTTGTCCGCCATGGCCTGCTGCTCCAGATCACCCTTCCTTGCCAACCCGGGCCGAGGAAGCAGTCACCCTCTGGTCAGTGAGGAAGAGGAAAAGGGAGCTCTAGAAGTGCGCCCACCAGCAATCGATGGCTCAGCCCAGAAATGACACATATCGCTTTCACGCACAATTCATTGCCCGCCCCCACCCAACCCCGCTGCAGGAGGGTCAGAAAGAGCAATCCTGCCACGTACCCGCAAGGCAGCTGTGGAAATGCGTGTAGAATGGTGTTCGTGATGGACAGTGTTCAAGCCCTGTCCCTGCCTGGCTCTGTCCTTTGTGTTTTCCCGGCATCCTTGTCATCACACAGATCTGAGCTCAGCTGTCCCCTCCCAAGTGGTCCTCAGGGGGTGTCCAGGAAAAGGGCAGGGTGCCCTCGAAGAGATGGGGGATGCGTGTTTCACCTGAATTCTGCTTAAGAATCAGGAGGTCTGCCGAGAAGGCCTTGTCTCAGACCTGAAGGTAGCTAAATGAGAGGAAGGCCCCTGACATCCCCAACTTCCTATGCCCTTGACCTCCGGACTCCAGGGGAGGGAGGGACCAAACCCCATCTAGGTGGTACCTGCCACCACATGTCTTAGCCCCCTTGCAATATCTCAGTGACAGAGTGCAGTTGTCACCTCCCACCGTTGTCCTGGCCAGGAGTTTCTTCTCTCTAGGGGAGCAAGAATCTGCCCTTCATTGGGTTTACTTTCTGGGGCCACACCAAGCATGTCTGAGCCCCCTTTTGCTTCTGTTATTTCAGAAGACTCTTTCTTCTTTTACTTCAGAATGCAAAGTCTGGGTCTACCCTACCAGACTCTGAAGTTTCCCCCTCCCCGGCCAAACACTTCTGCTGCTGTCACCGGCTTGGCAGCAGGGCTCTGGGGCCCACCATGGCTGCTCTTCCCCAAGGTTGCCCTTTGGAAGCCATCTCTTGAAGGGAGCTGGAGCATCACCTGCCCACATGGCCTGGTGCACAAGCTCACTTCTAGAACTTTTGTTGGAAGTAAGGAGAGAAAGAAATTTTTTCCTGCAGGGAGAGGAGATCCTGGAGCAGCCACTATGTGAGGAGCACACATCTGAGACTGGACAGAGGACAGCAGAGCCTGGAGAAGAGGGAGGTGGAGAACCCTGGTTCACCAATCCAGACCCTTGGACCCAGCCATTCCTGAAGCTGTCAGATATGTCCCTGATTTTTCAGTTACATGAGCCAATACCTTCCCCTCTTTTGTTGTTTAAGCCCACTTGAGTTTCTTTCCTTTGCATTTGAAAGAATGATGCAGAATTATCCTTTCTAGATGCTTGTTCTAGAGCCTTTCCTAGGGTAGGGCAGGTACTTGTTAGTACGCACTGTTTGCAATGCTCAATGCTACCCACTGGGGGAAGCTGCCGCCGGTGGGAGAATACACATGTGCACCCAGGTGTGGGTCAGGGAAGGGTGACAGCCTGGCTATCAGGCAGGTGAGGGAAAATGACACTGGGAACAACCCCCCTTCAGAGGACCCCGGCAACGTCTGGACCAGTCCCTTTTGCACACTGAACCCCAACACCCAAGCCCGACACCCTGAGACAAACACATACATGCACACCCACACAGCATGCAACACCCACCAAGTCTCTGCTCCGAACATAGATTCGCTTCCCACGCCCAACTCGCACAGGTGCGTGCCTAAAACATACACGTGAAAACACGTCCACAGACCCCGCTTCTTTCCTGCACAGACCGTTCGCCTGCCCATTCTGTACGGTGCCTCGTGCTACTGAGAACTTCGCGCCTGCGCCTCCCTGGCGCCTCGGCCGAGCAACTGAGACTGCGCCTTGTTGCCTTCAGGACCAAGGACAGCGCCTGGCGCGTCTTGAGCCCTCACCGCTTGCCCAGCACAGGACTGAGCTCCTTACCTGGTGCATGTCTTTCGACTGTCACAGCCTCTTATGAAGTAGATGCTGTGATCGTGCTCACTGCACTGACACGACAACTGAGGTCCAGAGAGGGGCTGTAACTTGCCTAAACCCACCCACGTGGTCAGGGATGGAACAAGGGTTTAAATGTCAAGGCTGCTCTAGGATGTTTGCTGAGTGATTGCAAGAATGCTCTAACAAATGGTTTTATTAGAGATGCGTGCTCCTGTGGTATATGTGCTATTTCTCCCTCTCTCTTGCACACACACACACACACACACACACACACACACAGAAACACACCCGGAGACTACCTTTGCAGCTCCATGAGCTCTGTGGTATCTTGGACTCTCAGGCCTCCCTGGATGCACAGCCCCATTTCTAGTGTACCTCCTGGGTGCTCAGGCGGGTTTGGGGGCGAGGCGATCCCTGCTGAGGGGCCTGTGCAAAGGAGGGGGCTGGAACTTGTCAGGAAGGGGGCAGGAGCCGAGGAGGAGGAGAGGAGGAGGCTGTGGTTGGGCCGAGTGGAAATCTGGCACTGTGCCTTCCGCAGATGACCTGATGAGCATTTTGCAGAGTTAATTTCATTAGCATCTCTGGGAGATGAACAATTAGCAAGATGCTCTGATGCCTTTAAAAGCCTAAGAGAAGGGAGAAGGACGCCCCTCTGGCTTCCCTACCAGACTGCAGTGCCCCTCCGCCCACCCCCACCCCTGCTCTTTCTTCAGGTTCCCTCCGTCTCCATCTCCCATCCCCTCGCACCTCACCTGCCCCTCTCCTGCTCACTTCTACCCTCAGCCCACCCTGCCTCGGCCGCCACAATGGCCCCTCCCTCGCTCTTGCTGGACTACTGGCCACAGAGAGTGGATTGGTCCCTTGTGTTCTGATCACCTGGACACCCAGGGCCAGGGCTAAGCTCTGGTCCAGCCCTCTGGAGAGGCAGGGCCTTTCTCTGGCACCCACGAAGGGCAGGGCCAGGTAGGGGGTCTCTGTTTTGGGTTGTTTTTGCTACCCAAAACAGATATCCATCTCTGTGGCAACTGCCAGACGAGGTTCATTCCAATCCCAGGGCTGGTCTGGTGGGCAGGGATGGGCAACCTGCCTCCTCTCCCAGGGCCTGGTCCATTGGAACCCCAGGACTGGGCAGGTGGCTGGGGCTCCCAGAAGGGAGGCACAGGACAGTGGAGAAGGGTGTGTGTGGCCCTACCCAACAGATGGAAAAGGGGGTGTGGGCACCCTGGGTGAGTGTTTCAGACTGCAGACTCCATTGTGTCTTCTGTGAGTCCTGGTCAGTGGGATGGACTCTGGTCCAGCTACCAGATGTCCTTTGGGGAGCTCTGGGGCATCTCTGGCACAGGAAGCCCTTGATAGCTGGGGCCCCAGCTTTTGTGGGTTGATTCCAAGTTCTCAGGACTGGGACTCAGACCCTCTACCCTCGGACTAGGTGGCCCCTGATTGTCCTAAACTCCCTTCTGCCCCAGAGTCCTGCCCCAGCCAGGGTACCGGAATCCCCAGGGAGCGTGCTGAAACCCAGACTTCTGGACTCCCTCCGAGCATTACTACAGGATCTGCAAAGGGGAGAGGCAGGAATCTGCATTTTCAGAGGGGTCCAGCTGGGCCCGTGAGGCTGGCAATCACGGTGCATGGGGGCAGGGTCCCAGGCCCTTGGAGCCAGAATCTCTTGCTCTGCACCGTGAATTCTCAGCAGGGACAATATTGCTCCCAAGGGGGCAGAAATTGGTTCTTTGCGGGTGGAGGTGGGTGAAAAACATCCGACTTTCTCCTCATAAAGCACAGATCTACCTGTGGTGCACAAACAGACCTGCGGTGTGTCTGCGGCACTGCGATCCAGAGAGCGGACGGCAGAGAAAAAGTGCCCACGAGGCTTCTCCTGGGCGATGCTGAGAAATAGGCTGAGAAACACAACAGGTTGAGAAAGGTCCTAAAAAAACGTGCTCCTAACGCACACCCCGCTCCACACCCGGACACACACCTACCCACACACACAGATGCACACCTGCGTGCGCCCTGCACGCAGAGGCACGGGCAGGCTTTTCTCTCACCCGCGTGCACACGCACCCAGCCCCCTCCCCCACACAGGCATCAGGAGCTGCAGTAACACTGTGTTCGTGAACAGGAGACCGGGTGAGGATTTAATAAGCTTTCAGATAAATAAATATAGAAAAACGCCTTCCCCGGGCCTTCTCACTTCTTAGAAATGTGACACCCCCAGCTTCACGCTTCTTGAGAGCGGAGGAGCCCTGTGGCGTCATTCCGCACGCAGGCGTGCTTCTGGGACGCTGCGCGCTCTCGTCGTGGCTGTGAGGGAGAATGGTGTGCCTGCAGCTGGTGTGCACGGTCTGGGAAGTGTGTGACGAGCGTGGGGTGGGGACTGGTCAGGAAGGAGGGTGTGTGCTTGCACGAGTGTGTGCGCGTGTAGGGGTGACTCTCAGGTCCTTAGCCAGATACTCGGTCCCTAAATCCTCCCTGGTCATCGCTGCTCCCTTCGCCGATGCATCGTGCAGGGACGCCCCAGCAGTATGTGCTGAGTGAATGAACGAATAAATGAACGAGTAAATGGACCTCGCTTACCAGGCATCTCGACCTCTGTTCTTGTAACGAAACCTCATGAATGGTCCCACGCCCTACGTACGACTGTGCTCATTTCACAGATGAGAAAGCTGAGGCTCGAGGCATGCGAGGCAGCATCTGCAGCATCAGCGTCCCTTGAGTGGTAGTCAGACAACATCTTCTAGTCGGTTCCAGGCTTTGCCCAGCACACGTTGCAGGAACTTGGGAGACCTGAGTGGGGAGGCCCGGGCTGAGCTCTCTGTCGCCACCTTGTGCAAGGTCACGAGCAGAGAAGGGCTGCTGAAGAGGCAGCTCTGTTGGAATCCAGAACCCGCGGCAACACGCTCCTGAAAGGTCTGACAACGCCCACCCACTTCTCCCTCTGCTCCACCCCCGGCGCCCAGAGCCCACAGCCCTGGCCCCTCCAGGGCCAGCTGAGGGTAGCGAACTGCAGACCGGCGATGCTCACCCAGTGCAGCGATTCTGACTCAGTCCCTCGGGGGTTGGTATAGACTGTGTGCCAAGGTTAATTAAACTGGTAATTAGCAGGAGAGATGCTTAATCTAGCTGGTTAATAAAATAACCCCCTTTGCAGGAGCACGTGGACGCTGTCACTCGGGCGGATGGAAGCAGAGACGCCGCAGCCCAGCCGCTGCGGGATCGGTGGAGCAGAACGCTCCCCATTCCTCCGGGCCTGGCTCCCGGCTCTCCCTGCTCCCCAAGTCCTGGAACTCACTCCTGGATTTGCCCCAGCCTCCCCGGGAGGCAGCTGCCAGGAGGCCCAGGTCTGGGCGGGCAGCTGGAGGCACCTGGTCCCAGGGAAGCTCCGAGGGCTGTGTGCTGGGCAGGCCCAAGTGGAGGTGGGGGCGGGGCCCTTGGACCAGGGGGGCCTTTCTCCTGCCCTTTCACCGCCCTTTCTGCCACTTCTCCACGGCTACGTCTGACCCGCACACCGCAAATGACATCTGGGAGGAGGACATCTTTTGAAATTAATTTGAAATTTCACATATAAAACACGAATATCTCGTTTTCACAAAACAAAAGAAATGGCTACAAATAACTGGGCTTTAAATCTCAGGTATTTCCTCTGGTGGAAAGCTGGTGGGTAGCCTTCCGGGCCTTTCTCTGCATTTCATAGGTATGTATGTTGACGTAACTAGACAGAGTTTTGCTTAATTTCAGATTTTCACAATGTGGTGTCTTGCTCCACGTACCTCCTCGGTGCGCTCCCCGAAGCCCCGCCTCGCAACAGCTGGTGCTCTCTTCACGCACCGAGATGGGGTTTTCCAGATAAAGAGAGGAGCCCCCTTTGCCCTGGGACTTCGTGCAGCACGGCATCCCTGACTGTGGTCTCAGCCCAATGGGTCCTTCCTGTCCCCTTGCAGGGCCATCGCCCATGGCCCTGCCTGCCGGAGCTCTTCCCAGACCCTGTCTCTCCTCAGGGACTGGAGCGAGCTGGGGTCACAGCGGCACCCCCTCCCTTCTCCAGCCTCTGTCTGAGACTCCAGCTACAGGGCAGCCCGCAGCAGGCTGTGTGCGGGGGAGGCCACCCTAGCACCGCCTCGCAGCCACCCCCCAGCTCAGGTGCAAGGTCCTCAAAGAGACAGGCCACCTTCCACTCCCCACCTCCCAAAACAGCCCTGGGGGACAGGGCCTGCAAGACACACCTCCCTGGAGGCTGTTGCGAGGGCTGAGCTCCCAGCACGGCTGCCAGGCAAGGGGGTAGCAAGCTCTCTCCCTGGGGCTGAGATGGGCTGAAAATGTCCCAGCTTTGGGCAAAGGTGAGCTCTCAGTGAGGTGAATGGAGGAGACCCGTGGGGGAACGGCCATCGCCATCATGAGCCCCTGGGCGGTCTCTCCGGTCCTGGCGCAGCCTCTGTTTCTTGGGCCTGTTGTCCCTGGTTCCAGGCCACTCGACTCTTCCTCCGAGATTCACTCGATTTATTTATTTATCCTCACCCAAGGACATGCTTATTGATTTCAAAGGAGGGGACGAGGAGGGAGAGAGAGAAGAAGGAACATCGATGTGAGAGAAAAACACTGATCAGCGGCCTCTTGTCTGCACCTGAACCCGCAACCCAGGCGTGTGCCCTGACTGGGGCGTCAAACCTGTGACATTGGGATTTCGGGGACAGTGCTCCAAATGTCTGGGCCACACCAGCCAGGGCCACAGAAGAATGTGTTCAATGTCTACTGTGCTCCAGGCTTTGCCCCAGACTGTGGGAAACAGCAGCGAACAAGGCAGCAGTTTAATTTTAGAGGGAAAAGGCAGACTAAAAACATGCGAAGGAGATAGTCCCACACAGGGGTTACGTGCTAATCAGAAAACAAATGAACAAAACCTGGGGAGATGCAACAGCGCCCGGGTGGAGGAGAGGGCGCCAGTCAGCAGGCGGGGAGCCCTCTCTGCTGAGACCTAAATGAAGAGAAGACGAGGACTAAGGCAGGAGCTGGCGATCGAGTGTCCCAGGCAGACAGCTTGGCAGGTGCAAAGGCCCTGAGGTGGGACCCGGTTGAAGGGCCAATGAGGCTGGTGTGGACGGAGGGCGGTGAGTGAGGAGGAGCTGGGACATGGGTAGGAGAAGTCGGCAGGGCAGGCCCTGGGCCCTCCGAAGCCATGGGTCCAGTTTGAGCTTCACAACACGCACAACGGGAAGCCCTGGGGCAGGGGAGGGCATCCGGGAAGGGACAGACCTAATGGCCATCTCGGAAGAGCAGCCTGGCAGTTGTGGGAGGACCCATGGTAGGGGCTCAGGGGAGCAGGGCAGCCGCCCGAGCTCCTGCCTTGGCCACGCCTTGCCAGAGCTAGCGCCCCAGCCTAGCTCAGCAACTGCCCCCACCCACCACATCAGGCAGGGCAGGAGTCCCCAGCTCTGGGCACCTGGGGACATATGCACCTCGAGAACCTTGAGCAGACACTGCGGTTTCTCAAGCAGCCGCCTCAGCTTCTCCTCGGTGCCTCGTCCCCAGATAACTGCCCTCCCACCCCGCCTGCTGCCCTGGGGAAATGGTCTGCAGTTTCCTATTACTGTCGCCAAGGGCCCACCTGCTCAGACCCCAAGTAGCCGGTGTGCCGAGGGAAGAGTCTTCCCCCAGATGCCAGAGACTATTTTCTCTCTCAGTGGCATCTCAGGATTCGAGGATCCAGGCCTCCCCTTTTCCCACTCCCACCGCCCTCCGCTGCCCATCACGGCTGCAGGAGGCAGTGCGGTGTGCCCACCCGTGGGGATGCTATGCCCCTGTGCCCACAGGTACCGAGTATGAGGGCTCTTGACCTGCGGCAGGAGGCAGGGAAGGGCCCTGGCTGGAGGAGCCCAGCTGACACCGCCCGTCTGCTCCCATCCGGGGAGCCGCCGTGCCTGGCCATTTCATCTGTGCCCACTTGTCTGTCTCTTGTGTCTTGCTCCAGCTTCCGATGTGTCTTTCTCTTGGCCAACAGAGGCTCCCTGAGCCGGAGCTGCGGTTCTGGAGACAGACGCCGCCTGCAGGGGCTGGGCACGCTCCTGCTGCGGCCATTGCTATGGCCAGGGCCACAGGGCCGCCACCCGGGAGCCAGTCCACACCCCACAAGGAAGAGCGACATCATGCCTCAGTGGCACCCCATTTCACAGTTCGAGTTCTCTGCCCCACGCCTATTTGATTACACTCCTGCCTTGTTTCCAGAGGAGTTCAAGGCACCAGTCCTCTGTGTGTCTTCGTGGTGACACCGCAGGATGGGTGGGCAGCCAAGGACACTGTCTTTGACACTGCAGTTCAAAGGGGCTTTCCCAAGGGCAGGCAGCCCCAGGGGAGCTCCAGGGGCAGGGCTGGGACTCGGCCTCAGCGTGGGCTGGACTGCTGCTGCAGGAATCTCCAGCCCCGGGGGTTCAGAACTTGCTCCACCTGCCACTGGCACACGCTCGGTCACAGGCTTGGCGGGTGAAGCGGGACACGCCCCAGCTCCCTCAGACCCTGAGGCCAGCATCAGCCCTCTGTCTCCTGTCTGGAGTTTCTGCAGGAGGCTCCCGGGAGCAGGAAGTTGGGGGACCCACAGGAAGCGTGGGAAGGGAAGGGGACTGAGAGCCTGGACTGGGCGGGGGGGTGGGCAGGTGGCGAGGGCATCCGGGCATGTCTTGCTGGTGCCCTGCTCTGCAGCCTGATGGGGGGGGGGAGCTGAGGCCTGGGGCAGTCTGGAGGGGCCCGGTGGGCATGGCGGGAGAGAAGGGGCTGCCCAGCTGACAGCAGGTGACGGGAGCCCAGGCTGCTGCCACCGCAACAAAGGAGAGGAGCGAGGGGAACGAGGCTTGGCAACCGCTCTCCCAGCTGCTCTGGGTCTGAAGCGGAGCCACGGTGCTGGCTCCGGCACAGCGCGAACAGGTGGCAGCAAGATTGGCACAGCCAGGAACATTCATCTTGCAGAGGCCAGCGAGCAGCAGAGCGGGAGAGGAGCAGCCAGACGGGGAGGGGCGTGGAGAGGGAGAGAAGGGGGGCCCTCCCCTCGGCTCCACAGGCTCAGCCACCCCGGGACAGGCCCCCTCTGCTCTCCCCCCATGGGCACCTGCACGTGCCCACACAACCACCTCCGCACACCTGGGGCCCCTGAGCCCACAGGCCGGCCAGGGCTGGCACCCCGAAGGTGCTCGCCAGATACCTGCCTGCCCCTTTCGCCCTGCGGCCTGTGTCTCCTAGCCAGCTCACCTCTCTGGCTTGTGCCAGCTGGGCTGCCTGGCACAGGGGACACCTGAGCCCCCCAGGTCGGCTCCCAGCTCCAGGGCAGCAGGCCAGGTTTCCTTGCCTGGCTTTGTGCTCTGGACGGGGGCCCTGGACACATGCTGGGGTGCCTGGCGATTTGGCTGAGGGCCGGCTCATTCTGCAGTGACCACGTGGGCTCCACCAGAACTATGAAGTTCAGCCGAGCGAGGCAAGGTTTGCCACTCAGCCATTGCAGGGCTGCGTGAGTGGTGCCACCTGCACACCCAGGGGACAGCCAAATAAACCAGGTGGCTGCATCAGTCACTGGTTTCCCATTTGGTAGGCACCTCTGCAGGGTCTGCTCTGGGCCCAGCACTGCTCCCGGAGTGAGGGCACCACAGGAAAGAGGACGGAGTCCAGGGCTGATGGCACTTACCTGGTAGTGGGCAAGTCAAACAAACCAACACAGCAGTTTCAGGCAGGGCTGATTGCACAGGAACACAGTGATGTCAAAGGGAATGGAAGAGGGGGCCTTCTACGTGAGGTGGCCTGGGGAGGGCTGTCCTGAAGAGGTGGCACTGGGGATGGAACGTGAGCAAGGAGCTGATCATAAAAAGGGCAGGGGAGGGTGTTTGCAGCTGAGGGACCTGTGTGTACAAAGGCCCTGAGGTGGATGACCTTGGCCTGTTTGAGAGACAGAAGGGTAGTGGCTCGGGGAGCGGTGGGGCCTGGATCGTGCAGGACCTGAAGCCCATGGGGAAGAGCTTAGCCTAACTGGGAGGATGAGCCTTTGGAGAAGAGGCCCATCTGGTGGCTGTAGGAAGGACACACTGGACTGGGTGGGAGAGGCGTCAGGCCACCAGGCCGAGGCGACTGCTGGACTGGAGTGTGGGTGGGGAGGAGGGGAGAAGCGCTGACTCAAGTGCATTTCGGAGGTTGTCGTGCAGGACTGCTTGAGGTCATAGACAGAAAGGGAAGACTTAAAGACAAGCTTGGGGTTGAGTCCTGGGGAGGGGGCATTCCCTGGGCTGGGGACATAGAGGACAGTCTTTCTCCTCTTCCAAAAATACAACCCAAAGGGGATTCCCACACTGTGTGAGGCCCAGAGCGGTATGCCCCTGCCCCTCCTCCCCACCCGGGAGGCGGATGTCCCCCCCCCAACCCCATGGACACGTCCTCCCGGACACCAGCTCTCCCGTGTGTTCTGAGCAAGCCGTGTCCCATCTTGAAGATGGACTGCACTTTACAAACTCCATATGCTCAGTTTTCTTTTGTTATTTTAATTTCTAACTACTTGGGATGGTTTCCAGCACTGGCTTGTGCTGTGATTCTCATGCCAGCAGACACACATTGCTTCCCCCCCCATCCTTCCCTTTGTCAGCGCCACGGAGATTTCTCCCAACCCAGGGGAGAGCTGGAATTCAGGGAGGGGAATCAGCCAGCACGTGGGTGCCCTGGGCGCCTGCTCAGAGATGACACTGACCCCAGAGGGAGGAGGAGTGGGGGTGGCTTGGGCAGCAGGTGGGAGCCCAGGGTCTGGCTCAAATGGGTGGGGGGTTCTCTAAAGATGCTGTCAAAGGGGCCTTGGCCCCAGATGGGAACTGCGGGCTTCCTCACGCACCCCAGCCCACACCGCCATCCCCCCAGGCCTCTCCAACAGGGGCTGACAGCCCCCACCTTCTCCCACCAAACTCCCAGCACACACTTCCGACAGCAACAGACCTTCTTTCTGCCTCGAAGACAACTCCCGGGAAAGTTTGCTCTGCCCTCTGCCTGGGGCGCTCTCCTCCAAACCTTACCAAGGGCCTCCTTTTCGCCCCAGTGTCCCCTCTTAGGCAAAGGCCTCTTGGATGTCCAGTCTGTGTGGGCTCCTTGTGACAAGCTGGAATCTCCCATGTCCCTCTGATGGCACGCTCCCACAGGAGCAGGAGACGACCCGTCTTTGGGTCCTTTGCTGTTTACTGGCACAGGCTGGGGCAGTACCTGGTGTGGACTACCGTATGCTTGTTGAGTGAATGAACAGTTTCCCGCCCATCCCCTCCCGCCAGCTCCCATTTGTGGAAGGGACTTGGGGTGTCCGGAAACTCAGAGTTGGGTATGTGGAAGAATAGGATGGTTACTGGCTGGCCACTCGTGCCGAGAGCAGTGCAAGCGACCTCACTCAACGCGTTACCCGATTGCACATGCAGGGAAATAGGCGCTCCAGTGAGTGAAGGGCGTGGCCAGGAGCAGACGGCGCACAAGCGGGGGAGCCGTGGTTCAGAATCTCCTCCCGGCTTTTCTGCCCACCAGGCTGCAGATGGGCCACAGATGACCAATTTCCAAACAAGTGGGATAACAGTCCGCTTCGCTCCCCATACTGTTATTGACCGCTAGTCAACAGCAATCGGATGACTCGGGAGGCGATGATTTCAGAGCCTCGCGGGGACCAGGCTGGGTCCAGATCATTCGCACGCATGGGGCCACTCACTCCTGTGTAGAGTGTGGGGCCAGGACAAAGCCACAGCGACTCTGGGGCTTCCTGCTAGGCTGCACCTCTGGTCTCTGCCCTGACGCAGGTTTCCTACAGTGAGTCACTGTGACCAGCAGGAGTCTCCAAAACCAGCCTCACCCAGGAGCGGTGGCAGCAAGGCGGGGTTCTTCTGCCTGCTGCCTGCCGCAGTCCCTCCCGGGATGTCTTTGAGTCCCAGCCTCACTGGCTGCCAGGTTTCAGTGAAGCCTGACCCAGCGGGTTTGCCTCCCCTCCCCGTCCCCACGAGACAGGAAGCTCCCTGAGGGCAGGGGTTCTGCCTGTGGGGTCCCCAGCTGTGTCCCCCCATCTGCACACAGCAGGCAGCCGGCGTCGCCTGTGCCTGTTCCCCGACTTGTGGCCCGTTCACACCCCACCCTCGCAGTCATGGCCATGCCTGTGTCCCGCTGGCCCTGTCTAATATTTGCCTTTCGACCAGCCACCTTTAAAGAACTTAAGAGGTGAAATACGAAAGGAAGCTTTTTATCGCTGTCATAGATGGAAAGCCAATATTACTTGCCATAAATAGAAGACAACTGTTAAAATAAATGCCACGAAAATAAAACAGTGTGAAAAAATCTGAGCAAGCGCCTGTTGCCTGTGGAAGGCGAGAGGCTGAGGCCTGCTCTCTCTCTCCCTCTCTCTCTCTTCGTTGGAAGGAGCGGTCAGCCAGCGTGGGAAAGGCACCAAACCGAGACTTTGCCCTTGGTGGAAGGTTTCAGAGGGACTGCGTAGGGACTCACTGTCTCAGCATCTGAGCGAGAGAGACAGTGGGACTTGGCTCCCTTCTCGGGCCCTCAAAAATCCGACCCTGCCACAGTCCTCTTCCCGGGAACTCGGAGTCTGGAGAGCTCGGTAGGGGTAGGTGTAGAGAGACCACCCCCACCACAATGCCGCTGGCACTTGGGGCCACTCTAGTACCTAAGTTGTCCTTGTGCAAACTGGGAACAGGTGCTTTCTGGGTGGAGGTGACACTCTCTCCCCTGGATCCTGCCTTCCTGCATTATGCTGTCCCCAGGCTCCCGGGCCTGTGGGTCGTGTCTCGTGTCTCGATCTCAGCACTTACCCTGTCCTGTTGGCATCGAGGTGAGTTTTGCCCCAGCCTGCTGTCCTTTCACCTGATTGGGGAGCTCCCTGCTGTGGGACTGTCCTGATTGGATGTGTGTCTCCATCACTCAGAAGAGCGTCCCAATAGGACTGGCTTTCGGAAAACGTTTGTGGACTTGAGTGGAGTTGGTCATTGGTCAAACTCCAAATAGCCAACTTTTGCTCCTGTCCAGATTAATAACACCAAAAAATTCACCCGCCTGCTCAGCTTGGGCTTTCTCCTGAATTTTCCCAGTGCCAGGTGGGGTGGGGGGTGGATACTCCAACCTCCCACCTCCTTGGGAAGAATTTCCTCTTCCTGACTCCCCAGCGCCCCATCCTGATCTTCTCTCTGTCTGGTCCAGCCCGCAGGGAGTTTTAGCGAGACTGCTCTATGTCGCAAGTGACAGGAAAACACAGGTCTACTTGGCCACATCATGGGGGAGTCTGTTGAGCTATATATAGCTTTAGTCTGCAGGTGGTGTTAGCATCAGGTGAGGCTTGGTCCAGCAGCTCCAAAGGTGCCACCAGTCCTGTCTTCTGTCCATCTCTCTGGTCTGACTTCCATGTCGTGAGGTTCATCTCAGGCTCCTCCCGGAGCCTACCTACCCTGACCCCCGCCAGGAGTGTCTCCAGGCTACTGCTCCCTGGTAGCAAAACAGCTGCCTTCATCCTGATCTTACACCACATCACTTAGGAGAACGATGAAGATCTCTTCTGGATATCCGCGTAAGACAAGGAGACCTTGCTTGCCCAGAAACTTTGGGAATATTGTAATGTCTCATTGGCCCTGATTGGGTTACCTAACCATCTGGAGTGGAGATGGGGAGGAGGTGAGAAGCTGCTGCCAAGGGGCGGGGATACATTGAGTAGCCAATCAGGGTCTGCCCCTGCAGGTGGTTGTGGAGGAGGCTCACCAATCATAGGCTGAGACATGGAGGTGTGTTCCCAAGGGGAGTTCCGGAGATCTGTTTCCAGAGGCAGAGGGATGGATGTGGGGGGAGGGGGGTGGCAAACCACAGATGTCCTGAATGTGGGCAGGTGAGTCAAGACAGATGTCCTAATGTGAGCCTGGTTGGACTTTTATAACAGCTTCTTTTTCTCCCCTGGGTGCAGTCGAGTGGGACTATAGGCTGGCCCAGTCTGGGGATTGGCGTGATACCGGGTCCAGAAAGGACACAGGTAACCGTGTGGGACCCGCTTCCAGGCCCCCTACAAAGACACAGAAAGTTGGGCCCATAGAAGGGATGGAGGAGCCGTCAGCTCAGGGGCCTCAACCAAAGACCCATGGACAGATTTCAGGACTCTGTCAGGTCCACGGGGCCCTGCGCGCGCACTTTATTGGGCAAAGGATCCCCAAGTTGATGAAGTCTCACAGGGTCTGTAGCCGAAAAGGTCTGCTGAAAGTGGCGGCTAGGCACTCGAGGGCGAACAAGAGCTGGAAGCAGAATCCAGAAGAGAACTGGTCTCTCAACCCCCTGCCCCTCTGCGTCTCTCAGGGCCGGCACCGCCCACATTCCCATTGCGCTCCAGTCGGTCCACACGCCTCCTCTCATTCAACAGGAGCCTCCCATGTTCTCTGGGATGCAGCTGCCAGCCTCGCTTGGCAGAGGAGAGAATCCATGATCGGCTCAAGGTCACGAGTGGCACCGTGGGTTCAAAGCCCACTCTGACTCCACACGGCCCTCTTCGAAGCACAGAAAGCTGCTTCTCTTTATTTTATCACCAGCGTTCCTTAGAACTGCCCAGGCACGTGGCTTCAGCCCACAGGGCCACAGCACTGCCAGTCTGTGGTCTTGAAAAGGAAGCCCGTTCTTTCTGTGCCAATAAGAACGCTCTCCCGGGAACTGCCAGGTGCCGGGCTTGGCGTCCTGTGAGCCCGCTGATTCTCAGCACGCGGGTGTCACCTCTCAGGTCTTAGGACCCTCAACCCGAAATGGGACTAGCAATTCTTCCCTTGCCAGGCTGTTTAGCAGATCCTCATGGGTCCTCATTGTGACAATTCCGTGTGCTGGCCAGGCCTGATGCAGGTAAGAGGTTGCTCTTGGTCTTGGCAGATCTGCAGCATCTTTGAGAGGTTGCTCATCAGGACCCTGCCTCTCCTGGTGTAGGGAAGATTTCCTCATGGCCCACAGAGGAGGCGGGAGGCCGTCCCGAGTGACAGTGTGGCTCAGAAAGCCAGCCCCCATCTCAGGTGCTTTGCATATGTGACCATCCTTCACCCCCTTAGCTCTACCAGATGAGTGCCACAGGCAACCCCACTCTGCAGGCCAGGAAATGGTAGCTCCAGGTGGAGTCACTTGGTCCGGGTGACATAGCATTGGAGGAGTGAGGATTTGAATCCAGGTCTGTCTGAGGCCACGGCTCATGTGTTCCCCCCACCACCACCCTGGCCCTGGCTCACTGTGGGCCAGAGGGCAAAGTCTTCTGCCATTTAAAGGAAGCACTGGACACGGCTCCAAGGCTGACCTGTCATTTAATTTAGACTTGTTCCTTGCAAACTGGACAAGGAGGTACCAGGGGCCATGGCCTGTCTGGGGACGGCCTGGCCCAGCCTCTGGCTCCCCGTTTTCCCCCAGCCTGCCGCTGGGAGTCTCATCCAGCCCAGAGTTCACTGGCCGCACCGCCCCCTGCAGCGCCCGCAGCCCATGGGCTCAGTGTGGGGGTTGATGCTGGAGGCTCCTGGCTCCAGTGCGCGCAGCCACCCGCCACCACACTCTGCTCCGAAGGCCCTGAAAGCCATAAAGCAGCCAAGGAAAAATGACAGCGGGCGAGGAAACGAGCCACGGAGGAAATTAACTCACACCCAGGGAGCCGCGCGGCTTTCTGCTGACAGAGAGGGCCGGCTACCTCGTAAAACTAAACACTTAAACTCTCCTCTTTACAATAATTACAGGGCCTCGGATGCCTCTCCCCGCCGCCGAGCGGTAAGGCGGCGGGAGCTGGCGCTCAGCAGAAGGGCTGGAGCTACTGTGGCTGCCAGGGCAGGGTCCTCTCTGCAGGGGGCGGGCCAGAGAGCCAGAGAAGGTCAGAGCTGGACAGGGACTTGGGGACCAACAGCTCCAACCCCCTCCTTCCACAGATGGGAAACCTGGGGGCCCGAGAGGGATTGGGCTAAGTGAAGGTCACCTCGGCAGTTAGAGTCGGGAGGACTGGAAGCAGCTTCTCTCCGAGGCAGTGAGCTTAATGCCCAGATTCTACAAACAGTTCCTGAAGACCCCCCTCCTGGAGCCGGACCCTGGGGGCGGAGCCCGGCGAAAGAGTGAGGGCGTGGCCGTGGCCCGGATTAGAAAGTGAGTCCCTGCAGGCCGGGTGCTGGTCTGTTCATAGCAGCAGACCCGCTGCTCCGCCCCTCCCCCCAGCCCGCCCCCGCCCCCCCGCGCCCCGGGGGAGGACACGTGCCCTCACCTCTGGCCACCCGGGGAGACCCCAGGAAGACTAGCTGCCTACTAGGGGCTTCCCAGCCGCCAAGAGCCTCAGGAGCCCAAGGCGGGCGGGCCCACTGCGGCGGGTGTCTGACTGCAGCCCCAGAGGGCAGGGCTCTCTCGGCGGCTCCACACCTCTCTCTGGGGCCTTCGACCCCAGCGTCTGTCTCTGTCCCGCCTTGAGGGCTGTCCGTCAGCTCCGAGGCGGAGACCCCTGCCAGCCATGACCCCGCACCTGCTCCCGAGCCCCTCCACCCCAGCCCGCATCGCCGAGTCGTCACTCAGACTCTTCCCCCAGCAACAGTTTCCCTCGCGGGCTTGGCAGGCTGCCTTCCACCACTCTCCCCACCCCGCTCCCAGAGTGAGGGACAGCTGTTGTTGTTTTCTGCAGGCGTCGGTCCCCCTCTGTAGGACCATCCCTCCCCCTTGCTCAGTTCTTCGGGTTCAGAGGAAGCCGACCACGCAGGGAGGGGTGCGGGTGGCGCTCATACCCCAGGCCGGGCCCATTGGTGTATCTCATCACCCCGGTTACAGAGAATGGTTTGGAGATGGACAGGGGACTCAAACTGTAGTCTGGGTGAATCGCGGCGTCGTGGGAGGGGTCCTCTCTTTCTGCGGGGACCGCTGAGCCATGCAGATGAAGCTGGCACAGAGGAAGGTGACCTGAGGTGGGGACTTACAGCTTCCTGAGGGTTTTCTGAGCACCTGGGTCCAGCCATGCCTGAAGTTCCACGATCCAGGAAATACTATTGTTTATAACGATTATTATTAGTAGTATATCGTTATGTGAATTATATTATGTAACATCATATATATTACGTATCATTGTTTCTGGTTATATAATTATTGTGATTTACATATTGTGAATAGTAATTTTACTATTACTATTTTGCTTCGGCCAGTCTGAATTTTGTTTCTCTCACTCCCAACCAAAGGATTCTGAGTGATACAGCAGTTCAGAGACCCACTGCAGCGGAAGGGCCCTCCCAGCCCCTTCGCAGGGAGCAGCCTCAGGCCCTGCCTGAGCCTCAGCCTTTGGCTCTGTCCCTTCCACCCTCTGAAGTGACAGGTGGGGTTTTCAGGGGTGCTCAGAGAGTCTGCCTCTCTGGGACAATGGCCTTGAGCAGAAGGCTCCAGCCGTCCCTGTCCCTGCCTCTTAAGGTCCATACTGTGCTTTCCCAGACCCCGCTGCCGGAGGGGTTAGCAGGAAGCCGGCCAGTTTAGCCAGGCCAGGGTTTTGTGTTTTCTCAGGTAAGTCATGGTCACGTGCAGGTCTGTCAGTGCAGACGTTCTTGCATTAGAAGGCACATTGGGCTATTGAAGGTGAAAAAGGAAGTTAGGGATGAGCAGGGGGCTCCTGCGCTACCGCCCCCTTCTCCTCACTCTCTGTGCCCCAATACTTTCCTTCTGGAACCGACCGTCTCAGGAGGTGGGCACCTGGGACAGGCACCTGGCCAAGGCTTGCCAACCCAGAGTTGCTGTCCCTGACACAATGATGTTAAGGTGGACACATGACCCTGAACAAGCCCAGAGAGTTCCATTCTGGGACATTTACCACATCCATTAGAAATGAAGTCCTCTTTTTCCTCTGAGATACTCAGCCTGTAGAATATAAACCTGGAGCTACTGGGGACCACTGTGGAGAAAGAAGCTGCCGGAGAATAAAGCCAACACAGAAGAAGCTGACTGGGTGGGGAGAAGGAGCAGAACCCTGATGACAATGGTTTACACCTGGATCCAGCCATGCCTGAAGCTGCCACTCATATTCTCTGACTGATCAGTTCTCTTGTTTTCTTGAGCCTATCTATTTGAGTTGGGGTACTGAGTCAGACACACAAAAAGGGTGCTCATTAACAGAGTAAATATTCCAAGTAAATCATTCTAAGGAAATTACAATGACAATAATTTACAAGATGTCTACATGGTATATATATACGACTGGTACAGCAGATAAGATAATTAGCAGGATTGATGACTGAGAGGAGGCTGGCCTCTCTGTGCTGGCCAGACTCTGAGTAGCACAGAATGGTGCTTTTATCTTTACCTTTGGCACACTGCCCTGACCCTGACGTGACGGGCTGGCGTCCACCACCTCATTTACTCGGTGGCAGCCAGCCAACAAAACTGCACCAGGGCTCTGCCTGCCTCTCTGGTCGAAGGGAATGCATGAAGGACCAGGCGTTAGCAGGAGCCCAAGGCTGGCTGGGAACACAGCTCTATGCCCGGAGGGGAGGGGCGAGGAGCAGGGGCTGTGAGTCAGGGCCCCCATGAATCCTCTTGTGGGTCTCCCAGGAGCCGTGCCGCCGGCACAACAATGTGGGAGCGCCCTCCCCCAGAGCACTCGGTGCAGCAACCCTGCCTGGCCCCAGCCCACTGCTGGACACCAGGTGGTCAGCGCCTCGGTCTGTCTGGGGGCACATCACCCAGGAAAGAACTGCTCTCCGGACCTCAGCTGTCAATAAAGTACCTCGGGAGTTCTACCTGCCTGTATTTCCCCTTTTTGAATAAAGAAAACAGGGCACAGATGGCTTTGAAAAATTCACCAAAGGAAGTTGCCGGGAATGATCCCTAGCCTTTTAGTCCTCTCTCCCCACCCCCTGCTCAAAACCCCTCACAGAGCAGCCTATTGAATTAAATCCGAAGTTTTTGCCCTGATTCTAGATGCCTCTGGGCCATGCTACCCGGTACCTTCCAGGCACCCCGTCTGCTTGCTGCTCCCCAAGCGCATCCCATGGGCGCCTGTTGAGCTGGTGCCACTGCCCACCCCTGGCCCCAGTGCTCCTGCAGCTGCACCCAACTGTGAGCCAGAGGCCTGCGGGGCCTGGGCGTGAGGCCAGGAGGTTAGCCTCCCAGGCACAGGGCTGGGAGAGCAGGGACAGACGGCAGGGTGGGTGGGGGTAGGGAAGGGAGCTATAGTGGTTCCTGGTTGCTGCTGTAATAAAGTGTCACCAACTCGGTGTCTTAGAACACACGTATTTATTCTCTTACAGGTCTGGAGGTCCCAAGTCCAAAATGAGTCTCACTGGCTGAAACCAAGGTGTCACCTGGGCTGCGTTCTTTTCCAGAGGCTTTCAGGGAGAATCCCTTTTCCTGCCTTCTCTGGCTTCCAGAGGCCGTCCACACTCCTTGGCTCGTGGTCCCTTCCTCCACCTTCCCAGGCAGCAGGGGCGGGTCCAGCCTCCTGTCGCCATCTCTCTGGTTCTGACTCTTCTGCTTCTTTCTCCCCAAGTTAAGGACCCTGTGTGCCTCCCTGTTGCCATTCACCCCCCGCTTCACTAACACTTTGGGGTTTTGTTCCCACACTGTGTTAATTTCCTAGGGCTGCCTAGTAGCAAAGTCATACTTACTGTCTCACAGCTCCGGAGGCCAGAAGTCCAAGGCCAAGATGCAGCAGCTTGGTTCCTCCTGAGAGCTGCGAGGGAGCGTCCGCCCCCTGCCCTCCTCCTCGCTTCCGGGGGCCTTGGGTGTGCCCACAGACAGGGCTCTCTCCATCCTCAGATGGTGTGCCTTCCCTGCGTGTCTGTCGGCGTCCCAACTTCTCTCTTTCATGAGGATGCCAGTCACATTGAATTAGGATCCACCCTAAGGAGCTCATTGCAACTTGATTACCTCTGGAAAGACCCTGTCTCCAAATAAGGTCACCTCTGAAGCGCTGGGGGTTAGGGCTTCAACATATCTGGGGGGAGGATGAACGATTGAACCCACCTCGTTCACCCTGTGCCTTCGAAACCAGGCATGCCCCGGCTGGCTGCCCCCGTCCTCGGCAGTGAGCACCCAGCAAAGCGTTCGTGCCTCGGTGAGGTCCACCTGCTACAGAGAGTTTGCGGGTGGGCACGAGGAGGGTGCCTCTGGAGGGAGCCCAGGCAGGTCGCAGGGGCCATGAGGTGCCTGGGTCAAGGCAGAGCAGGTGGGACTGGAGGAGGTGGCAGGTCAGGGGGCACCAAGGAGGTGACAGTCACAGGCTTGGCTAGAGGGAGGCACACGCCAGGTTTCCGGTTAGAGAGGTGGGCCAGACAGGTGGGCCGGACAGGTGGGCCGTGTGCTTTGGCTGAAGGAGAGGGCAGATTCTAGCAGAGGCTTCGCACTGGGTGAAAACTGCAGGCTGAGGAAGGGAGAAGACAGGACGGTATGCACAGACGCCACTGGGCAGCAAGAAGCAGGGGGCAGTCCCACAGGCAGCAGGACATGAGGGGCACAGTGGAGGGGTTGGGTCCTCTCAGGGGCGCTGCCCACCAGGACTTGCACGGCCTTAGGGCCCACGGTGCCTGGACAGACTGGTGTGTTGGTGGCCATCCCTCAGCCTCTGGGTCTCTACACCCTCCGCACGTGACTTCACAGTTTCCACTCCTACCCCCCAAAGCCGAAGGCCCCCTGTCTTTTAACTTGTGATTCCGCCATATACCAGCTTTGCCCAGTGGCACGTGGGCAGCCTGGGCCTTCAGAGGCCTCTTCCTGTTCCCACTCGTGCTCCTGTGCCTGTGCCGTCACTGTTTGAAGATATGACCCGCCCGCCCCCGCCACGGAGCAGAGCCAGACCCAGCCGGCCACCTCGTGGAGCCCAGTAGGTGAATCCATCAACGCCCCGACAATCGCGAAGCCACCAGCCAAATAAAGCTCACTGCCAAGCATTGCCCAGTTGAATCATTGTCTGAAGAAACTGAGGCCTCAAGAAGTTAAGAGACTTGCCCAATAACGTATAAACAGTAAATAGCAAAGGTCTCTTGGTACCTGGCCTGAGATTCCTTCTTTCTACTCCACTGCAGTGACTGTCACCTGACTTCCAGTTTGGTCATTCATTCGTCCCACAAAGGCGGTACTGGTGACACACAGGAGACCTCAGGTTTTTCTTAGCCTTCCAAGACCTCAGCGTGCTGGCGATGGGGAGACAGATTCCGGGCCAGATCATGGCGAATGTGGTAAGTGCTGAGGCACCAAGAACAGGTATGTAACCCAGCTAGGGAAAATCAGGGCAGGCTTCCTGGAGAAGGGGATGTCTGAGTTGAGTCATAAAAAGTGAGAAGGCATTGACCAGGGAAAGCTGAGGGGGGAAAGGGTAGGTATGAAAGTGGGCTGGAGGTGAGGCGCAGCGTGGGGCGCCCAGTGGAGGGAGGGCAGCAGTGGCCTGACTTTCGACTCCTTTGACTGTTCCAGCCATTTCAGGTGAGGTTGTGAGTGACAGGGGATGAGGCTAGACATGAAGGTAGGGCCCACATCCGGGCCCTTGACTGCAGGGCAAGAACTCACCTCTTTCACCAGCAGGTGACTGGGGGCCTTCTGGGTGTGGCCGGGAGACCCATCGACTGGTCCCTGGGGCCTTGGCTGATCCCTAAAAGGAGAGACTGAGCAAGAAAGTCTGTCAGGGTTTCTCCAGCCCTGAAACCACCGCCGGGGGTTGACGGGGGAGGGACACCACAGCGGAGGCCATCTGTCCTGGTGGCTGATGCAGGCCAAGAGCAGAGGACAGAGGTGCTCTGTGCCTGAACCGGGGGTTTGGGCGGCGCCTCAGAGAGCCAGGCCCCGAACTGTCCTCTGAGCCAAAGGCTGGTCTGGGGACACAAAAACCATGGACAAGCTGGACATTCAACCCTCAGCATGGGAGCTTCCAGGTGGGGAAAGTGACTCCCTGTTTGCCTTCCTTCTCTTGTCACAGAGGGCATGTGGGGCTGGGGCACTGTGGCGGGGATTAGTCTGTCGCCGGCCGGGAGGGGGCCTTTCAGACCACCATCCAGCTCAAAGAGCCTCATCCTTAGGCCCTGCCTGGGAGCCCCAGAGGGAGTGGGCATGGAGCGGACACACGGACACCTAACTCGAGCACCCTGGTTTAACAGAAAGGAGCCGACCCAGCCAGAAAAAAATGTCAGGGAATTGATGTTTCTTTCCCCATTGACTATGTTCTGAGAGAAAAGATTTTGGTTACGGGTGTAATCAAATCACACTTAAGAATTCTTCTAAAAGATTACTTTTATAACGAGAGAAGTGCACTTTAAAAAAGGAATCCCTGGTGCAGCCTCCTCGAGGGCAGTCTGGTAATACCCAGGAAACCAGCGAAGGCACATGCTCTTGGATGCAGTTTCGCCCGGGGGAACCCTGCTTGCTGGCGTTTGCTCATGCGCGTGCACACGCTGCTGTGGGGGAACTGAGGCCACTGATGGTGGTGGTAAGAGGTTGGGGACAACCTCAGTGTCATCAGTAAGGGAGGGGCGAGGCCAAGCAGCTGTACCTCCTCGGGGAGGAATGCTACCCAAGCACAAAGAAGACCGTGGTGGCCGTCAGTGAGATTGTCAAGCGCCACTTAAATGAAAGGAGCCGGAGGAGGTAACTGAGCATGAAAACGAAGGGGAGAAATACGGCGAGATGGGTGGGAACGGGATTAGTTTCCCGTGGCCACCATGACAAATGATCACAAACTGGGGATTTACTTTCGCTGTTCTGGAAGCTGGAAGTGTGAAATGCGGGGTCAGCAGGGCGGTGCTCCCTCCCGAGGGAGGTGGGGGGAGACTCCGTTGCTTGTTGCTTGCCCCGCAGGGCCCGGTGGCCACCAGCCCTCCTCGGCTGTGGCTCCGTCACTCCACCCTCTGCCTCCAGGGCCACACTGCCTCCTCCTTGTCCCTGAGTCTATTTCGTAAAGATATTTTCATTAGACTTAGGGCCAGCTCTGGATAATCCAGGCTAATTTCCTGATCTCCAGATCCTTAGTTAGTACACGTCTGCAAAGAGCTTTCTCTTCCACACAAGGTCACATTCACAGGTAGCAGGGATTAGGGCATTTTTTTTAGGGGGGGGGCATAATTTTTTCTTATTATAAAAATAATCTTTTGGTAGAATTCTTACGTGTGATTTGATGATACCCTTTAATCAAACTCTTCTAACAGGACATACTCAATAGTAGAATGACATCAATTTCCATGTCAGATTCCAGCTCCATGGGAGAGCAGAGGCCTCTGGGAAGAGAAACCAGGAGACCAGGGGTCTGGTGAGTGAAGACTTGCTTTTCACGGCAACCCTCTCCGTATTGTTTGACTTCTTTCCCAAGAGCATGCCTTACCTATTTTTTTAAACTAAATCCTCACCCAAGGATATGTTTATCGATTTGAGAGAGAGAGAGAAAAACGTCGATGTGAAAAAGAAACATCAATCGGTTGTCTCCCGTACTCACCGAGACTAGGGGTTTGAACCTGCAGCCCAGGCATGTGCCCTGACCGTGAGTCAAACCTGAAACCTTTGGTGCATGGGATGGCGCTCCAACCACCTGAGCCTTACCTATCTTTACAAGCTTCAAGCAATACGTAATCCAGCGAGCCAATTTTCTGGGCACCTTCAAACGGTCTTTTGCACATGCCATGTCCCCAACCGTCCTTACGTGAGGCCCTGGTCAGAGGTCAGCTCCCCGGGCAGGGACTGGCTGTAAAAGTCTTCAGTGGGTCCCACGGCTGGACCCATAGCAGGGGTCAGGCAGGACCTCCTGATGGAGTGGGAGATTCATATTCAAGTGAAAAATGGTGGCTCTCAGTTTCACTAAGAATACAACTCACGATACTCGTAATATTGCAGCGGATTCAAGGCAAGTCACACGCTTAATGTCCCAATAGTGGAAACTCAGTTCCCAGGGCTGCCCACACCCTAGCAATGGTCCCCATGTCCCTCAGGGGGCCAGCCCCGGGTGTGGCAGGTCCTCCGGGGCCGCTTTCCCCTGCGTCTCAGTGGATTCCCTGTTAGCATATTAAATATGGGAGAACTGACTCCATTTCCTCAAGAAATAGTCTCTCCTTCCTCTTTTCTCTCTCTTGATCTGTGTTTTATTTGCCTACTTTTGATAAAGAGGAGACTTGAGAAATATTTTTTTTCTTCTTAAATCTTCGAAGGGAAAATCAACTGGGAAAACTTATTGATAAATGGCACCTGACCCTTGGCCTCAGGGTGGGGAGACCTTGGGGACCCGCTGGGGCAGTGCCAAAGAGGGCGGAGCTCTAAGTCCCCTGCCCTCCCCACCCCATTACCCACCCCAGTGCAGCTCGAGGGCTCCGGGCCTCCGGAGCTCCTGGCTTTTCAGGGGAAGCTGAACATCCACATTTTAATGAAAACTCTCCCAATAATTTAAAGTAGGCAAATGATTTAAATTTTTTGTAACTGCTGTGTAGGCCAAATAAAACTTCAGGCGTCGATGTAGCTTGCAGCCCTCACCCTGTATAGTCTCTCTCTCTCTCCCTCTCTCTCTCTCTCTCTCTTGCTCTCTCTTTTTTCTCAGTTCTTAGGCTAACAGCTTCATGTGGTGGTGACAAAACGGTCCATGACTGCACTCAGGGCTGGGGACTCACAGCCCAGGGAGAGCCAAGCGGAACCAAGGGCTCCCGGCTCCCTGCTCATTTGCCAGGGGCGGCTGCCCAGCACAGGCTGGCTGGGGCGGCGTCTGCCCCATGACTAATTGCCGGGTTGTTGTGGACATTGCCTGTGTAGACTGTTCTGTTCTCAACCTAATGATGCCATTTTTAGTGACTCATTAGGATCCTCATTAAGAGTGGTTAACACATCACAACAGTGTTAGCGAGGGCGGCTTCCCGGACATCGATGGTTATCCGGATTTCCCTGGCAGCAGGGAAGGGACCGACTGGCAACAAATCCGTTCCCAAACGCTGTCACAGCAGCAGGTGCTGTTTCTGCAGGAAGCGCTTACTGAGCACCTACTGTGTGTGCGCGCCTGCGCCCAGTGGCTTTCCCTGGGAGCAGCTGTCAACTCTCGCCCTTGCCCGGCTCCGCTGCTCCCACGACACCAGCTTTTCTACTCTGTGTGCAGGGTCTGGTCCCTGCCTCGGGGCCTTTGCACTTGCTGGCTCCCCTGCTTGGCTGCTCCACCCAGCCCTCAGCCCCCAACACCCGTTTCTGGAAGATTTTTCCCTGATGCCCCATCTGCTGTTGCAGACCCTCGCCTGTCACTCTGCAACCCACTGCCTCATTTTATTTACCACGTAGTACCTTTTACCAGTTGAGATGATCATATTTGTTTGCTTATGGTCTACTGTCTATGTCCCCTCTCCCTAGAATGTCTGCTCCAGGAATGCCGGGACCTGTTCTGTTGGTCCCCAGCTCCCACAGGATGCTGGCACATAGTAGGTGTTCAATTAATATTTGCTTAACAAAAAGGAATAATGAGGAGGACACAGTCCCCCTCTGCTCAGCCCAGAGTCTGTCGACCCCTCCGTTGTGCCTTTCCGAGGAATAAATCTCATGGCTTTACCCTGACTGATGTGACTCAGTTGTTTGGGTGTCATCCCGCAAAGCCAAGGGTCAAGAGTTCAATTCCTGGTCAGGGCACATGCCTGGGTTGTGTGTTTGGTCCCCCATCCCAACACATGCGAGAGGCAACCCACTGATGTTTCTCTCCCTCTTTTTCTCCCTCCCCCACTCTCTCTCTAAAATTAAATAAAATTTTTTTAATTTAAAAAATCTCATCGCTTTATTAAAGAAATTTGAGAGGTGGCAGGAGAAAAGATAATACATGAATTTCTTCAGTTCGTGATTCTCTCGGCAAAGGACACCTGTGCAGGAGCACCGGCCTGGCCCAAGGGCTGTCCCTGCTGGTCAGTGCCTGGAGGGAGCGCAGGCCCCATGGCAGCAGGCGCCCCAGCGCCAGGCTCTGCCAGTAAGTTCTTTCCTTTTTTAAAAAAGATTTTATTTATTCATTTCCAGACAGAGGGCAAAGGAGGAAGAAAAAGAGGGAGAGAAACATCAATGTGTGGCTGCCTCTCCCTCGCCCCTACCCGGGGACCTGGCTCACGACCCAGGCATGCACCCCAACTGGGAACTGGATTGGCGACCCCCCAGTTCTCAGGTTGGCACCCAATGCACCGAGTCACACCAGCCAGGGCTAAATTATTTCTCTGAGCAATTAAGATGGAATTAAAAATTAATTCTTTCCTTCAGCTGATTGCATTTCAAGGGATAAACTGAGTGTTACGGTTTTTGTGAATTTTTTTCCTCCCTAAATTAAATTGGATCTTGTTTTCAGAGGTGGAGGAAGTGAGAACACTGGGATTAACCCAGCAGCTAAAGTCTCTGGGGAAGGAAGCACGTGATTCTGCCTGGGGAGCGGGCGAACAGGAAGGTACCGGTGAACATGAAGGTACGGATGCTCTGCCTGCACAGTGGACCAGGCTCCCCGGGGAGCCGCTTGAGTCTGCCATGGAGATCTGGCCGCTCTGACCTGCTGTCCTCCCGGTAATACAGGAAGTCGAGCTGCCTCGTCTACTCCCCACAGGGAAATGAGCTGCATCAGCCAGCGTCAGACCTGGGCTCCAGGCCGGCTTAGCAGTTTACTGGGGGCAGCCAATCTCAGGCAAGTTTTCTTCTCTCCCTGAGACCCAGCTTCCTCATCTGTGATGTGGGCGTAAACCACACACCTTTCAGAGGCACTGGGAGCATTACTCATCTGTGATGAGTAGATTAGCCCAGTGGCGTAGGGATATTCCACAATGTGTGGGTCTCTCCATGCACAAGCTTCTTATCCTCCAAGCTGCAGGAGAAAGGGTTTCCTGCCTTCCTTTTAGATTTCATTCATTCATTCATTCATTCATTCATTCATTTGTTCGTTAGGGCAATGTAGTTCCATAATGTAAAATCAAAAAGTACAAAGCATAAAGTGAGAACCTCCCTGACACCACTGTCCCCAGAATTCCTGCTCCCATCTGCAAAGGTAGCCAGTGTTATCTGTGTCTTGTTTATCTTTCCAGAGGTACTTTAGGCACCCATGAAAAAAATATGTTCATATCATCCCTCCCCTTTCTTTATGCAAAGGGCAGTGTACGAGGTGCATTCTTTCCCTTTACTTTGTTTTATTTTGGTGGGTTTCTCCCTCATTTAGCACTGTATTTTGGAGAATAATCCACAGTGGTGCATCAGCATGGTTCCTTAGTCATTTCTGCATCTGGATAGGTCTCCAATGCAAGGATGTTTCCTGGTGTATTTAATCCATCCCCTCTTGATGGACATGTATTTTGTTTCCAACCTCTTAATGTTCCGAAAAGACAGGACTAATCCTAAGACTATGGAATGTTCCTCCTCTCCCCACCCCTTACCAGCACATCGCTCAAGTCCCATTGACCACCGTTCCTTTTATTCAGAACACCGTGCCCAGCTTTCAACAACAGAAGCAATCAGAACTCATCCTAAATGGTAAAGAATGCAAGAGGCAGAACGAACCTCCGACCAGACTCAGACCTGGCAGAGATGTTGGAATTACCAGATCGGGAATTTAAACTAACTGTGGTTAATATGCTACGGGATGACAAAGGAAAAGTAGACAACGTTCAAGGACTGATGGGCAATATAAGCAAAGACATGGAAATTCTCAGAAAGAATCAAACAGAAATGCTACAAATCGAAAGCACTGCAGCAGAGATGAAGACGGCCTTGCATGGGCTCATCAGTGGCGTGGATACAACTGCCCAAACTAAAGTGCAAGTAAACAACCCCGAACAATAGAACAGATCATCTAAGCACTGTGGGCTGAGGACAGAGGCTGTGATGCTCGTATACATAGTGGGCACACCCAAGGAGAAGAGAGACAGAAAAGAAACAGGAGACGGGTTGGAGGCAATAGTGACTGAGAAGCTCTCTAAGTTAATGCCAGACACCAGGGAACACCGAGCAGAATAAATGTCCCCCGATTACGCCCAGACGTATTACCTGACACTTCAGAAAGTCAAAGACAAAGAAAAAATCTTGAAAGCAGCCAGAGGGAAGAAAGCATCTTACTTATAGAGGAATAAAGTTAAGAATTACATCCCACTGCTCAGAAACCTTCCAAGCAAGAAGCCAGTGAAAAGAAATATGGAAAGTATTGAGAGAAACCACGCCCCGCTTCCACCAACTCGGAAATCTTCCTTGAGAAGTGAAGGGGAAATAAGGACAAACACAAATTGAGGGAATTTGTCACCATCAAACCTACTTTTAAAGCAATGTTAAAAGCACTTCTTCAGAGAGAAGAAAAATGATATAGACCAGAAACGTGGATCTACATAAAGAAAGAAAAAGCACCAGAAAAAAAATGAGCTAGAGTAACACAAAAACTTTAACTCCTTTAATTTTTAATTGGTCTAACTGGTTTTTTAAAGATAGCAATAGCAACGATGTATATGATGATGACGGCTTATGGATAAGTGAAGTGGAAGCCAGAAATGAAGGGATGGAGGCAGGAATTAGGTATTTGCACTACCTGTGAAGTGGTATAATGTTATTTGAAAGTGGACTCTGATTAGTTCTAAAGTTAAAAAGAGAAAAAGAATTTATATGCTAAAGAGGAGAGAAAATAGAATTAAATAAAATGCTCAAATAAAACCACAGAAGACAGGAAAATAGTAGAAGACAAAAATAGGAATAAAGACTGAGGACAATGATTAGAAAACAGTAACAGATATAGTAGATATTAATCCAACTCTACCGATAACCACTTCAAATGTTTGTGGTATAGTAGCTTTATTCATAACTGCCAAAATTTGGGAGCAAACAAAATGTCCCTCAGTACCTCTAGATGATGGAATACTATACAGCATTAAAAAGGGATAAGCTGTCAAGCC